>JAJJHY010008789.1:20820926-20954917 GCA_021224005.1 Drosophila setifemur
TTATATTATTTTTATTAAGTGTAGTAACTACTAATTTTTAATTATGTCTTAATACATTTAATCTTAGCATCTTAACATTTGATAGTACTTACTTCTCTTTAAATATTATTAAGTTGAGACTAAATTTTCAGTTAAGAAAATAACCAAACTTTTGAAAAGGCAAACTTATTTCATCAGAAATTAATTTAAAATATGATAAAAAAGCAAAAAAAAATATACAAATGCCTTCCAATTTGATTTGCGAATATGGTTGCTAATTTAGCTATTGAGGCTATAGCCTTTGAGGTTGTAAAATCATGTATTGTTAAATATATGTATAGTAGATCTCATATTGCTGATGCTGATCCTATGACAGTTGATATGTCTGTGGAAGCCGCTGATGCAGCTTCTAAAATTGCAAATATTGTTCACCTTACCTATGCTCTAAAGCCCTTTTTTTTAGATAATAATTTATTAAAAAAAAAAACACATACCAAGCAACAGCTGATTTTAGCCCTGAGTCCGGTGAAATTTGACTTAACTTTAGGTATGTCTGCTATATCCGCTGATATATGTAGCTGCACGCTCCACGAGAGCCGAAAGTTTCGGGGCGAAATTCCGTGAACTGACAGGGATATCTGAGGCCCGAAACAGTTTAAAACAAAAGGCAGCCCAGAAGAAACTGGTGGCACTAGTCAAATGCCTGCTGAAAAAGTGCAGCGATTTGGAAATTTCACAACAGCAACTCAGCAACAGCAGCAGCAAAAGCTGCATGCAGCAACAACACACAAATTGTGGCAACTGTTTTGGTCTTTCGCACATCAGTGGCAATTTGTTTTGCACAAGTATGGGTTGTCAAATAAAATTAGTTCACGTCGTCGGCCATCGAGTGTATCTGCAAGATACACACAGTGTCCCCCCCGGATGGGGAGGGGGGTGGATCCGCAGGGGGTGACCAAAGCTTTGACTTGTCTCTAGAAGGTGTTGGAAGTTGCACAATAAATAAATAATTATAAAAAGGCAGTGAGGAGAAAGAGCAAAAAGACACCAACCGGAGGAGGAGGAGACAGGGGCGGAGAAGGAGACGGAGGAGGCGACGGAGACGGATCGGAGGCGAAGTCGAAGTCGGGTACATGGCATACATTGAAGTTTAAGCATAGGGCAGAAACCATACTTAGGGATCTCGGGTTACGTGGTGCGTGTATTCGCATTATTCTTAGAAAGCCAAGCGTATAAAAGGTGTGCACAATGATTCTGAAGAGTGCCTCTCTCGGTTCAGTTCGGTTTGGTTTAGTATGGTTTTGGTTTTGGTTTTGGTTTGGTTTTGGTTTTGGTTTGCTTCGGTTTTGTTTGCCTTAGTTTGGTTTTGCTTCGGTTTTGGTTTTGTTTCTGTTTCTGTTTCGAAAATGCTCCTTACGCTCTTTTTTTTTTGCCCTGCGTTACGTCTATGATTATGTGTGTCAACCCGGTTGGATGTTACCAAGCGGGGTTCTCATGCTCGCTGAGTGTTCATGTCCATTTTGAAAAGCCTTTATGGAGGGGTTTACACGCTTACAGGGTTTAAAAATGTCTCCATAGGGGTTTAAAGAGACAGTTTTGTGTGTCACCTTTCGTATGAAGGGAATACATTAAATAGTGAAAAAGGGCTCTTCGAAAAATGCTTAGGGAAATATCTTTCAAAGTTGGAGTTCCAACGTATTTACTTTAAAATAAATAGAGATTTAATAATTTATTAATACATATATTATTTTTGGTATTAGTTTCCCTGACATAAGGCAAATTGCCTGATATATTTTGCTAACTTTATTTGATGCATTTTTGTTACTTTACGTTTTTAAAATTAAAATGCACAGTAATAATTATGAAATAGTACTAATATATGTCTGATTAAATCTCTGAATAATTTGGAAATATTCACAAAATTAAGTCATGACCGAAAAGTAAGCATATATTTCCATGGTATGTGATTCTTTTTTTATCAATATGTCATTGAGGCCATTAAAATTCATCAAATTAAAGCTGCAAATACAATTTAAAAAAAAATTTAACCAAGTCTGCATTTCAATGGAATGTGATATCCTTAATTCTTTTTTATGAATATGTCATTTCGGCCATTAAAATCAATCAAATAAGAGCAGCAACTATACAATAAAATGCAGCATAAAATTAGACTGACTTATGTAAGAGAAGAGACCACTTCCCCCCGGAGCTTAATTCTTGGAGCTTAGGAAAATGTGCGAAGATCGCAGTAATGCGCACTGGCAGTAAAAACCAGAAGCTTTGGGGACGAGTAATGCGCTGCGCGCGACAAACAAGATCAGCGAGCACTAACTGGCTGGGGAGGGATGTGGTTGGAGTTGAGGATCGGGATCGGGATTGGGTATGAGTATGGAGCTGGGGTATAGGGATGCGTTGAGGGGCCACATAAAAAGCGAGCAACTTTAATTTATATGCAGTGCCATGGTGGAGCAGGGAGCAGGGAGCAGGGAGGAGCAGGGGGGGCGATAGGGAAGAGCAGGGGCAAAAAGTTACCGGTAGCAATAAATCAAACTATCAATTGAATTCCGAGGCGATCATCACTTGTGGCGAGCGGCGATCCCCAGTTCGAGCTTCAGTTCCAGCCTCAGTCCAAGTCCAAGTCCGAGTCCGATCAGCATCGCTTCTTGTTATAAGTCTCACGGTGACGTGCGAAAGGATGCACTGAGAAAATAGTGGCTATATCATATCCAAATTGGAATCTCTAATGTTTTTAGAACATTATAAAATCGGTTATTTTAATGATTTTGAATTTGTAACCACCCAGTGATTCCACTGAGAAAATAATACCAACAAGTATATCGAATTCAAATTGGAACTTCTCAACTTCCACTTACTTTCTGTTAATTTGGTTATAAGGGATTTTCTACTTGCCAAATTTGTTTCTAATAATTTATATACGTTTACGTTTTTGTTAAAAATTGTATCTTACATTCAAATACATTTTCTTTAGTTATTAAGGACTTCCTTCCTGTTAGGGTGTCCCTAAAATAATAGCACTTAAAAATTCATCAAAATTTGTATATCTTTGTTACGTATCTCTAATGTGATATATTGTTAGTTGGTTGAAAATATAAAGCAGATATAGTTTTTTCTTAGTGCAGAGGATCGGTAAGGAAAAAACGGCTTCCGACCATGGTTCCAACGATTTTAAGCCGCTTTCGCAATTGACTGAGGCGCATCGAGGGGCAGTCGGAGCTGTCGCATTGCGTAGTAAATCATCGGTCGATCTGATCCGCTCCGCTCCGACTTTACCATAGGACATAGTGGACTGGGTGGACTGGGACAATCCGGAGGCACTGAGCGCTGTTGACATGCCGGCGTATAGCGGCATAAATCAAGCATGGCCATAACCGCGCCACCACAACAATTGGTGCAACATGCGATTGCAGCAAATTGCCGCAGCTACTTCTAAATGCTACCAGGTCCCATCTGCATGGACATTAATTAGCCGAGGATCGGGGATCCAAGATTGGGAATCCAACATCGGGAACGGGGTCGGAGAAGAGCATTCTGAGACCCGTTGGCATGCCACACACCACACACGGAGCCCGATCACACCAAAAAAGAGGTGTTAAAATGTGTGCAGTTCTCGCGATCAGATAAAATGTCAAAATGAACATAAAAGCTTCTACATCCGAGGAATGGCCAATTGCTGCCAAAGACACTGACAAGCGATCTGCCATCCGCGATTCCGATTGCCACTCCGAATCCCAACCCAACAAATTGCCAGCGAGAATTTCATAAATTCCGAATGGAATCAGCAGTCAGTGTCACCGGTGGCAGATCGGCTAATGGACCACACCGCGTCCATTATGCCCATAAACGTTGACACTTCCGCCACTGCACTGGACTGGGACTGGGTCTGGGTCTGGCCTGGACTGGGTCTGGATGGTGGAGCACCATCACCTCCAGAACCTGCCTCTGACTTTGACTTTGACGTCGTCGATCAAAAACACACCGAAATTTGTCCAGCCATTGTCTCAGCTCCCCCTGAAAATCCTCCAGGCCTTCCTGGCTGATCGGGCTACAAATTTCTTGGTGTTTCTGTGTCACGCGCGGAATGCCGGCAACAGCTTCGTTTAAATTCCAATTGACGTTTAATGATTTTGCGCCTTTACACAGGAAAAATAAATCACTTTTAGAGTCCTTTAAATATATATTTTTTTAATGGCAACAAATAGTTCGAACAGGTTTAATGGATTTTTTTGGTTGACTCATGTTAAATAATAACTCGGTTAATAAACTGTTTACATAAATATTTGCGCCTTTTAAACGGAATAAATAAATCAGTCTTAGAGCCAGGACATTGTTTTGATCCTATAAATATTAATTTCAGTTGCAAAAATAGTTCGCACAGATATTATGAATTTAATAGCTACCTTGCTTTTAATAAATATTCTATTTGATAACTATTACAAAATTCTTATAAAACATTAATATGAAAAAAATAAATTAGATTATTATATAGACAATTTCAGTTTTTAATTTTAGGGGATCTTAATAAAAATAAAATTATAGGACAATCCGTGCATCGAAATTGTGTTTACACATATTTGGACCTATTAATTAATTAATTGCCAAATTGAATACATTTCTATATATTTCTTCACTTATTTTCCCTTCTTTTTCTGAGTGTACTCATCTCGTTTCAACCTTTCCTTTCAGTTCTCGCCCAGCCGCACAGTTTGAGCCCTTCCACGCCCATGTTGGCCCAGGGAACACCTCCAGCTCCAGCGCTGGGTGCGATTTTTTGCGGGGGAACTGCACCATCACCTGGACCAGGTGGAGCGGGGGTTGCTGGAGCGGCAGCAGCTCAAGCGGCAACCAACCTCAATGCCCTGGCCTCCCAGCATCGGCTATTGGAATTGTCCCGCTTTGGACTAAGAGGATACGATCTGGCCCAGCATATGTTGTCCCAGCAAGGAGCAGTGTCCAAGCTGTTGGGTGAGTTAATAAGGGCATATTCATAATTATAGCAAAGGGGAGATTGGGTGACTGGGTTATGTGGTCTAGACCACCCTGACTAATGCAATCGGCCACATAACGCGGAACCACAAAACACGCGCCCCAAATGCAATCGCCAAGTGTCCCCAAGCGTCCCAATCGATTTGCACGGCTCCGTTGTGGGGTCGCGTAAACACGACAAATCGATTGGCAATCGCCATCGCCCCCACCTGCACCTGGACACCCTCAGCTCCACTCCACTTGCAGTTGCCCCACCTCCCCTTCTCCTTCCCCCTTCCCTCGTTCTCCTCCTCCTCCAGGAAGCCTGCAGCAGCCGAACACCTGTTGCCACCTGTGGGGTGTCAAACGCTTGGCCATGTCAATCTCAATTTGCAACCTTCTGCACTCCAAATAGCTAATTTGATTTGCAAGCTTACGGCCAAAGCAGGAAATATGTAAATTCTTGAATTTTATTTATTGTTTATTTAAATTATATTTATCTGTGGAGAATTCGCATTATGATGTACAAATCTAGTTATCATATCTTTTTTTTTTGTTTTTAATAAGTTTTTACACATTTATTCACAGATCACATTTTTATGTTCGCATAATTATTAATTTACAATAATTTTTCCATTCTCTCAAGTCTCCATCAAATGTCTAAAATCAAAAGATTTAAATAAAGTCCTCTATAGCTCTTACTACAATATTTAAATGAATTAAATAAAAAAGTCTCTATAAATCTATAGTATCTCAATATATTTAAGGGAATCATTAGGGTATATAAAACTTTCTTGCAAAGTAAACCCTTGGCACCCATTGAACTTTCATTTACCTAAATATTATCCGTTCTGTTCCTGTAAGATTCAAATTACGGACTTTTCATCATAAACCGCTGGCAAGCACCGAAAATATAATTTTTGGGAACTAAAACCTGTCGGCCTGGTGAAATATGGCTGAGTTCCCCCCATTCCAGTTGTGCAATCGAGTGGAGCTTTTCTCCTATCTCCTATCGCCACCTAAAAAATGCCTTGGGCTTGGGGATTGGAATGGGGACTGGGATGGGGCTTGGGCATTGTGCGAGTCGCATAATTTTCACATTGTTCAAATCAGCAGCAGTTCTCTTCCTCCTCCGTGCTCGTGTGGGCGTTCCGGCCAGGTCAAAAGCCCTCCGGCCACAATGCATTGTGTGGCAGCATGGGTTTCGGTTTTGGATAACCACTACCTGGCATCTGCTACCTGTTGACTGTTGACTAACTAACTAGACAATTAAGCCAGCAGCCCGGCATCCATTCAGCGGAGCGCTAATTTGAATATTTGACAACATCAGTGGCCTCACAGACTCGGGCTCGAGCTCGAGCTCGGAGTCGGACTTGGATTCCGAGTCGGAGTCGGACTCGAAGTCAGACGCGACGCGGCTCAAATAACTCAGATAATTCGTCGGAAGCAGTTGACAGGCGGGCGCGTTTATCTTGTAAATTGAGCTCTGTAGCTAAATTACACCCAGAGAAAATCGACAAAAAAAAATCCCAAAGTTATCACCCGAAATCGGGGGATTAGCTGGCTCATGTGGATATGCCATCAATTTGATTTTAAATGGCGAATTTATTATCGTTAATTTTAATTATCCCCCTTACTGAGTTTGCCATGAGTTCCTACCATATAATACGAACAATTTTCGTGCAGTGCCGCCAGTTGGCTTAAATTAATGAATAGGCACAAACGTACTTGTACACATGTTTTGTTAGCCTTTTTTTTTGCGGCAAAACGGAAATTATTTACACAATTTAAATTGACTAGAATGGGAATGAATGGCATCCACACAGATCGGATCCGCGATTTGAAGTTACGCTAATGAATATCTGTGAATGGGCAGATTTATGCACTTTAACTGATTCTGACACACTGAACAAGCCTAGAATAGTGATTGTTAGGTAGTGGGGATATTTTTCATTACTTTGTAAATATTTTATTATTTAAGAAGAAACTTTCCAATGTTGAGATTTATTAAATGGGGTTTCTCTTTGGTTGAGTAATTTTTTTAATGAACATTTTATAGTTTACCAAAGCTATTTATAATTTTTCTGACACACTGTAGAAGCCTAAAAACAATTTATTTTCATTATTTTATTATTTAATAACAAATATTCAAATGGTTGAAATTTTGTATAGGAGTTATTTGAGTAATTTTTGTAGTACAAGTTTTTGGTGTTACCAATAATGATATATTTTTTCTTGGATGTCTACCAATTTACATGTCAGTGATAAAACATAAGTTAACCCACATATAATACTCGTATGCTCTTATTATTCGATTGTTTTAAAAAAGAATCTTAAAATTTATTACAGGGTTTATTTAGAATTATTTATTTATTTATACAAATTTACTTATCTAATAAAAAACAAATATTTACTTCAATATTGATAACCATTTTGTTTAATCCACAATTTGTGTATCTTGCAGGCACCTTGCGACCACCTGGCCTAATTGGCGGCTCCAAGCCGAAGGTGGCCACCCCGACGGTCGTCTCCAAGATCGAGCAGTACAAGCGCGAGAACCCAACGATCTTCGCGTGGGAAATCCGCGAGCGCCTGATCACCGAAGGTAGGCGAACAATAAGTCCGATCACTGGGGGATCGGGATCAGGATTCGATTAGCTGCGGACTAGGTAGGGGCAGCACAATGCAACTCCCGGTAGCTGAGCTGGGCTAATTAACTGACAGGGAACCCCCGAAAGCGAAATTGGCCAACAAATGAGAACGGTCGCGACAAGCGTCTGGATCCGAGCTGCTTACGCGCTTCTCCAGATACTTCCTGCGGAGTATCTGCGAGATTGGGGATTGACAGGAGGAATCAGCATCGGGGATCGGGACTGGGATTGGAATTGGGATTGGGATTGATGTGTTTATGGTGCTCGTAATGCGAGTCCAGCCCGCCGATTCATCCGCTCCGATTGCCGGCCCTCGCCTCATTTAATGTTGTAAGAATCAGAAGGATATATTGTTCCGCGACCGACCGATTTAGATTTATCGACTGGCTAATTTATGAACATCCGCTGCGAGTCCGATTGATATGTAAATGTGCTCACATTTGTGTCACTCATTTTGGGTTCCCTCCTCGGGAGACTGGAGACGGGAGATAATCGCGACCAGAATAGGAGCCAGTAAGTAGTCCACTCGGCAGCAACCAGTTGACGGTTCTTGCTCTGCCGGTCGACAGTTGATGTGACGGTTGCCCGTGGGCAGTGGTCAATGGACAGTGGTCGGTGGATGCTGGACCCTGGATGGGGAGTCGCTGGGGACCGGCGTCAGTTCGCATCGCTCGGTGCAATGAATCGTTCCGATAGCCATCTCTCGCATGAGACGCACGAACACACACACGGCCAGATTCCAATCGCTCCTCTCATTACAGTCAATCTTGGGCTCATTTCGGCGGGGTCAGCATCAGGTCATGACGTCCAGCATCCGGTACACAAGGAGAGGAGTCAGAGTAGGCTACCAGACTGGGAGTTCAAGAATTGAAAGAGGAAATAATTGATTCATTCAATTCGGGGCTTAAACCATTTATAAAATTTAAATATTACAACTAAGTCGATAAATCAAAGTAGGATTGTTAACATGGCTCAAGAATTAAGAAAAAGGAAAATAGTTCGGAGTTTAACCATTAGAATATTTACAAATATTTAAAAATAACAACTAATTCTGGTGTAATATGAAATGTTGCATATTCACAATCCCTGAATAATATTAAAAATAAAACATTATTAAGCTCAAATAATTAATCTTGTAAAAATTCCAGTTTTTTCATAATCTCATTTATCACTTAATTAGGACTCGTCAATACCCAAATAAATATTTATAACATGTTAATTGCGATCCAATATTTGTCTTTGCCAGCAGAAAGTAATATTTTATTTATTTTTGTATCTATGTATTTCAGCACCTTCAAAAATAAATTGAACATTGAAATGTTTACAAATATGTTGCATATTTGATATCTAGATAAAAAATTCATAGGCATAAAATTATGAATCACATTGTTTTGAGATTATAAAAAAACCTCCAAAGCATGTTTTTCCTCTTCTTAAAAAAAAACTTAAATATTAAAATGTTTAAAAATGTTGTACTTAATTCATATCTAGAAAAATTGCTTAGATATTAAATTATGCAAATCTGTTGTGATTTTGAAACCCCTCCTCCTCCTCTATTTTCCAGGAGTCTGCACCAATGCCACAGCTCCTTCGGTGAGCAGCATCAATAGAATACTACGGAATCGAGCGGCGGAACGGGCAGCTGCGGAGTTTGCCCGGGCAGCTAGTTACGGGTATGCGATGCACACCACCCACCCACATCCGTACACCAGCTTTCCCACCTGGCCAGCTCATCATGCTCTGTGGAGTGCGGTACCACTTCCGGCGGGAGCTGGTGGTGGCGGTGCACTGCAGCCTGGATGCGGCGGGAGCTATGGAAGCGATGGAAATACCAGCTCCAATCCTAATAGTAGCAATAGCAATGCAACCACCCACAGCAACAGTAACCACACCAACAGCAGCAGTGCCTGTGGAGAGAGTAGTGCGGGAAGTGGACGACTATCGCTCCCAGCCCTGTCACCCGGCTCCGGGAGTAGGGATAGCCATTCCCCAGATGCAGATGCCAACCGGATGATAGGTGGGTGGAGAGTTTAGTTTTAAAAATATTTTAAAATATTAAAATTTATAAATCAGACATCGAGGGCGAGGACAGCGAGTCGCAGGACTCGGACCAACCCAAGTTCCGGCGGAACCGCACCACCTTCAGTTCGGAGCAGCTGGACGAGCTGGAGAAGGAGTTCGAGAAGTCGCACTATCCCTGTGTGAACACCCGCGAAAAACTGGCCAGCCGGACCACCTTGAGTGAGGCCAGGGTTCAGGTGAGTGTCGTTACCAGCAATTTTGGCCCCCACACTCCCCCCAATCGAATGTCCTACTAACCACCGCTCTGGAGTATGTTGCTCCGGGGATGAACACACCGATCCCACGCTCTTTTTTTATCGACTAACAAATTGTCTCTTCACCGATTGATCAACCAGGTTTGGTTTTCCAACAGACGAGCGAAATGGCGACGCCATCAGCGGGTCAGCTTGCTCAAGCAGCGCGACTCACCCTCGACCTCGAGGTCACCCACTCCCGGCCGTACAGTGGTGAAGGGTCCGTCAATAGCATCGGTACCAGCACCAGTTCCTGCTCCCGAACCTGGCCACCAGAAGCAGCAGCAGCTGCAGGTGCAGGTTCCGCAGAGCAGCTCCCAGTATACCAATCCCGGGGGCTACTACCACACCAGCCATTCCAGCCACTCCAGCCACCACATCAGCAGGGTCCAAGCCAACAGCAACCAGTTGGGGGAAGGGCCACCAGTGGAGGCGCCGCCTGCCTCAACCACAGCATCAGCTCCATTATCAATGGGCGGTGAGCACAGTGCCTTCCAAGCTCTGCCCATGGGCATGGCCCTGCCGATGGCCATGCCCATAGCCATGTCCGTGCCCTCGGCTTCGGCGGCGGCCTTTGCCCTGAGCTTTGCCCGCCAGTATATAGCCAAATATATGGGCCAGCAACCAGGAGGGGATCGGGTTGATCCCCACGAGCTAGAAGAGCGCTCTGAAGAGGAGGAGCAGCAGGAGCAGGAGGAGGAGGTAATTAACGTGGAGCACGAGGCCGAGTGATCTGATTTCTTTTATATATAAGGGAGTCCATTCCTATCGCTTTAAATCGAGAATTTAGTGCAATTTTTACCTAATTTATTCAGTTGCTACCAACTAAATATATCTATATATATATATGTTTAACTATATATCCAACCGCGTGCTGAGTACAAATAAAATCGAAACGTTGACATGCGTGCGATAAGTTCTCACGAGTTTCGTATAATTGGTTTGGGAATTCAGAAGATGACACCCTTTGACACGAGAGGAGGAGGAGCAGGAGGAGATGGAGGAGGGGCTCGAATAAAGGGGCTTTTCGAAAATAACTCAAGTGGACAAATCTGACAATTTTGTGGCTACCAAAAGCGAAGTGAAAAGCCGAGTCAGAGGCACAGGCTCCAGGCCAGCTCAGCACACAGAAGACTCAAGTACCTGGCCCCTCGGGATGGGTTTGGGTTTAGGAATGGGTATGGATGAAGGTATGGCTGTGGGTATGAGATCCCGAGCCAACTGCTGGAGCCGGGTGATTAATGTGGCTTTAATTACATGCGCTGCGAAGTCGTCGCCCGTCCTCGTTTTTGTCGTCAATGTGTATGCTCGGATGGATCACTATAATTATATAGATGGCCGAATTAAATTTTAATTTAACGCCTGTCAAATCAGAAAACCACTTCCATAATCGTTCGGTCAAGAGCTTGGATCCAATCCGATCCACGGGGGCAGCCTCCGTTGTTCAGTTATTCGGTTATTTCGGTTATTTCGGTTATTCAAACTCTTTTCATCGATCGGCATTCACCCACTGTTTAGGTGATCGCTGATCGGTGGAATCAATCGAACTATTCCACCATTATTGATTGTAATGAGCCACCGAAGGCGTCAACTCCAGCGTCGATCTTTGATGAAAGAAAGACGCACATGGTCTGGCCCTGCCAGCAGAATGCGAAACAATTAAAATCATCAAAAATACCTGCGGCTTTCGATGACTCTCCGAAATGGTTTGTGCCACAAGAAAGGGCTACACCGTTAAAAATTGCATTCAAAATCAATTTGACTTGGGCTGCTTATATTTTGAGCATCTTTCATTCACATTTTTATGTTGTCATCAAGGCGCCATTAAATTGATTTACAATTAAAGGTGGAAATGTTGTTTCCAGGTTTGGTTAAAAATTTTCTGGATATCTTTTGGGACATGAATACATTATAATTATATTTATATTAAAAATAAAATGTATTTATTATTTCAATTTAAAAGACTAGGAACTATGATATTTAATTTTGAAATTATATTGAATTGTCTATATAGCTATAATTTAATTGGTTTCTGCTTACCTCGTTTTAAAATTATTTATCTTACTGAAATTCAATTTAGTGTTTCATATTTATCCAAAAATGTATTTATTATTTTATGTTTTTTTGTATCCATAAATTAGATACCTTATACAATTTAATTTCAGTGTTTCCATATACTGCATAAACGAAATATGTTCCCCCCAGAAATAATCTTTGTTTCAAACGTGGCGCTTTGGGGTCATTTACTGTCCAGCTTTCAACAAAAGAATATTGAGCTATCTGCCATATCGGTCAATGGAGTGGGAATTGTGACTGCAAAAGTCAACCTAAACTGGGCTACATATCATCGGAGCATCCCGATCGGGTCCTTATTTCGATTTTAGCCTGTTGACCGTAGCCTGTACCTGTTAATTGCCAAAGGCGTTAGTATTAAGTGGTTTTCGTGCTTATTATAAATATCTCTTAATTTTCGCCATCCCCACGGTATGTGAGTGTGTGTGTGTGTGTGTGTGAGTGGCAAAATCTTGAAATGGCAATCACCGACTGAAGACTCAGTCGCAGTCCACAGCAGTCTTCCAGCCTGCAACTCCCAACTTGCAGCTTCCAACTTGCAACTTGCCAACTAAAGGCAGCCAAGTGGACAACAACGACGTCTGCGGACGACTCACTATCCCTGTCGTCTGCTTTGTTGTCATTATGTTGTGTTATTTGGCACGATTTGTTAAGCTAAGGAGCAGGATTGGCACAGCGACTGCGACTGGGATTGGAACTGGGATTGAGACTGGGATTGGGGCTGCGATTGAGGCTGTTGTTCAGAGGCGAGCGATGGAAATATTTTCGGGGGGGCATTCTGATTTATAATTGTGATCTTGAAAGTTCGTATCTAGAGGTACATTTAAGTTAATTTTTTAATTAAATAATTTTAAAGTAAATAAATAAAAATAATCATAAAAATATTAAAAAATTTAAAGCCTTTGTTAGTTAAATCTTATCGTGGGCATATTGCTTAAAATATTTTTTTGGCATTAATAATGTAGTTATAATTAATTTTGTAATAATAATTTTGTTAAAATAATCTAATCTTGTTATGAGTTCAAATATGTAAAATGTTAGTTTGGATTGTGTATATCTTGGGGACCCCTCCCAACTCCGAAACCGCCTTCCCTGGACTCCTCGTTGGAGCAGCGAGCTGAAGCTGAAGGCTGTGCGCGGTTGCATGATGCTGCCGATCGATTGGGCCCGAATCGATCAGCGGCGAGGAGCGGCACCAGGAATGGCCAAAGCAGTAGCCGATCACCAGCCCTAGCCCCTCCTCCTCCAGCCCATCTCCCCCCCTCCTCCTCTGCTCTCTAATCTTTGAGAGAGTTGCCGCTTCTGGCCATGAGAGCGGGAGCCAAACTGGCGTCGCACAACACAGGGCATATAATTGTCGCATGCAAGATCGCGGCCATCGACATCGGCATTGACAACTTCCAGCAGGAGGAGGAGGAGCAGGAGCAGGAGCAGGAGCAGGAGCAGGAGCAGGAGGATCGAGAGGTGCGGGAGAATCTGGGGGAGTGGGGCTGGCCCGACAGCAGGACATGAAAGGTAACGCATTGCTGCGACCAGGAGAATAAGTAATTCACTTAACGCTTTAATATCGCTGATAAATGCAGTCCAATCTGCATTCCCCCCCTTCAACCCATTCCCATACATTTCCACTTAATTGGTGCAATTCCGAACGATTTTATTTTATTCGCCTGCGTTTCATTTAATTTTTTTGTGTTGTTCCTCCTTTTTTTTTTTAGATCTTTGGCTCCTTGAAAGGAGCAGCGGGCAGAGGAGGGGAGATCACCTGTGCCTGCGCAGACTTTGTGGCTGCGGCGTGCGAACAGTCTGCTCATTTGCATAAATTCAAATTCATTTGCACGGCATAGGGATTGGGAATGGGTCTGGGATTGGGAAAGGGACTGGGTCTGGGTCTGGGATTGGAGAAGGGTGAAGGGAACGGGTAAATGGAAATGCGAATACGAGTCGAGCATTGTTTTGCACGTGTTGACAAGTTGCCAAGGGGGCATGGAGGATGGAGGTGAACCAACTGCATTGGAGGGCTCTGCCCGTAGACCGGATGCTCCGATGATAAAATGCGCATCCTCTCCAGAGCCCAAACTCGAGCTAAAGCCCACCTTTAGTTCGACTCAACCGACGACGTCTATGCGAGTTTAATGCAAGCCTAAGCCTATAATTTGATCGTATCCACACAATAACTCAGAACCCAGCTCAAACTCCTACCCCGTATCGGGAGGCAGTCGGAGGTGGACGAGGATGAGGATTCGGAATCGGAATCGGAATCCTCAGTCCAAAGCGGACTGAACCGAGTGCAAAATGCCCGGTGGCGCTTTCTGGGGGGGGCGTGGCCAAAAGCCGGGCAAGAGCAGTGACAGAGCCGATAATGGATGCGCAGCAATGCCATTTCTGGCAGATCGGGGAGTACTCCACGGCTTCTGATAAGACCACCAGCGGATCACACTCAACAAAATTTAAAACCCCAAAAAGGGAAACAGACTTCCAAAATAAATCAAAGGAAACTTATTTAAAATTATTATTCTGTCATAAGTTCTTTAAATGTAATACAAATACTGAATAAGCTGTACTTTAATAATTTTTTCAAAGTTTTCTCAAATTAAATTAAATTTAAATTGAATTCGGATAATGATTATATAAGTTCATGTATTTACCAAATAAATTCGTACTAAAAATATACAAATTTAAAAATAGTTTTCAGAATCCAAATGCATATTACACCTCAATTATAAATCATAAAGTATAAATCTAAAATAATAATTTTCACTCTCTCAATTATGTTTAATTTATCAATTTTAATTTACAGTTATTACTTGATAAAATAATTTCCCTATTTGTATTTAAACTTAAAATGGTAGACAATCTTCTTAAATTTTCGTAATTAATTTTGTTGAGTGCTTAGGATGGGCTGCAGCACCAGGACAAGTAGTTGTTGAAAGCGTCGAGCGAGTGCCCAGCCAGGAACGCCCGGCTCACTTAGCGGGCAGGAGTCGTAACTCAGCATGGGATCCAGGTGGGGACTCAGCTGGGGAGGCACTCCTGGCTGGTTGGCTGGCACTCGGATCGATCGATCGATCGGTCGATCGGATTACCCGGCAGGCTTTTCAATTCAACACATCCTCCGGTCGCAGCGGCAATTATATATGCTTGAGTCCGCATTCAGCCGATCCGGCCACGCCCCCATTGGGCGTGCGACGGGAATTATAATCGCTGGAGAGTCGCAGGACGCTGACTGAAATAAATGCGCGAGTTTGGAAATTGAAAGGGAATTAGCGGTGGGCAGGCATCTGCAGATCTGCAGAAATATTGTGCATAATTACATGCTAATCCGGCATTGAATTATGTCTGGTTATGTGTGTGGTCACTTACCTTTGGATCTAGCGATCGGGAATGGGTGTGGAAAATCGGGAAAATGCAGGGAAATGCAGGTTTTTGGATGGCGCCCCGTAATTGGGATCACTCTGCTCGCCTCCCTTTCACATCGATGGTGGCATCCCACCTGCGGTCTGTTTGCATTGAAGTCGCTCATGTAAGTAATTTCCCCTGGCCGAGATTTCCAAGTCTTCCAAAAATCCACCGACAGTAGGAGATTGATTACTGTTGGGAGTGTGATAAATCGCTGTTTTTATTAACTTTTTCAGCATGACGCAGCGCAATTGTCGCTTCTGCTTCTGCTGCATCGGCGGATGAATAACACCGATCTGGGAATCAGATCAGCGTGATAATGTATAATTTGTTGGAGTCGTCGTCGCTGCTCAAAACAAAGGCGATGGCATCCGATGATGTTAATTGAATTTGCTCCACGGCGAAGGGGAAATTTTCTGCAATCTTAAGACAACCAAAATCGGGCTCTAAAAAGGTGGGATTAAATTTCTTAAGAGTTTTTTCTTGAATTTGGATTTTTTGTCCACAAAAACCAAGGCCTAAATATATTTATAATTACCTATAGAAATATATATATCTTATCAAGTTGTTTTTATTTAAGGACACTTTTTATGCACTTAAGTTTACCAAAAATTTAATGGTAAATAAACGGATTGCTAAAATAGTTACTAAACAAAAATAGATGCTGTTAGCATATATTTAAAAAAATTTTGTAAAATATTATACAGATATGTAAAAATGTAACATAATCGCTGTGTGATCCTAATTTTAGCTTTTTCATATTAACTCTTCGTCATTCACATTATTAACACCAGCAATTACATATTATTCGCAGCTTTCGAGACCTACAATTTATGAAAATCGTATGATTTAATTGGAATCAATTCAAAGGATGTTTAGTTAATTTAAAATTAAAAAAAAAATCGATTAGAGATCGCATATCGATCACATTAATGCCCCACTGCCATTTCTCGTTGCCAAATTTACTACTTTTTGAAGCAAATAGTAGTAGATCTTGGTGGTATGGTTTTTATAAAAATGAGATTTATTGTGACCAGAAACTTGTTGATTTAATACTTCTATAAAACAGTACCTAAGTTACTATTAAGAATGAGAAATTCTCTTTGATTTTTTGTTGTGTTTGGTTTTATTATGAACAATTAGCATTGGATTGCTAATTGATTTCGAAAGACCCGCTTGAATTTCGATTTCGCTAAGATACTATCGATGACTCTGCAATCGATGGTTTTCCAGCTCTAACTCACCACCACACACGCAACACTTACACACACACGGAACAGATTCCAAGTGGGACACGCTTAACATTTTTTTTTGCCAATTTGCCATTAAAGCAAGGCGCTGCAGCAGCTCCAAAAAATACAAAAAAACTGTTAAATGTGTTTGACTGTGAGGCAGTGGCAAACCGTGGATTTCAGAGGCTCCTAAGGGCGGGACGGACTCCTCGCCAGCACTTCGCAGATACTGCAGCGAGGCGAAATCAGCGCCAGCGTCAGCAAAAGTCGCTGAGCAACTTCAGCTATCAAAAGTCAGCTGCGGCCCTGAAAGAAGACCCTAGAAAGCTGCTCCCAAAACCGAACCTGATCCGGAACCCCTTGCCATGGCCAGTCCCAGGACGCGCAGAGTGCTCCAAGAGCTGAAGCCCCAGGATGAGAACTCGGTTGGTTAAGCTAGCTCCTCCAAATATGTGATTTCAGAGAAATAACTTTGCTTCCTTTGTTTCGTTGCACTAGAAATGCTTCGAGTGTGGCACCCACAACCCGCAATGGGTATCGGTTACATATGGCATCTGGATCTGTTTGGAGTGCTCTGGCAAGCATCGCAGCTTAGGCGTCCATCTCTCCTTCGTGCGCTCGGTGTCGATGGACAAGTGGAAGGACATCGAGCTGGAGAAGATGAAAGCGGGAGGTAATCGCAATGCCCGTGAGTTCTTCGAGGATCAGGCGGACTGGAGCGAACGGGCGCCCATCACCCAGCGCTACAACTCCAAGGCGGCTGCCCTCTATAGGGACAAGATCGCCACTTTGGCCCAGGGCAAGCCTTGGGACCAGAAGGAGGCGGAGTCGCGTCTGAGCAGCTCCAACAGCTACAGCAGTGTTGGGGGATCGCATTCCACCCAGTCGCGGCCCAGTGCAACAGGTTATGGGGGCAACAATGGCAGCGGCGGAGGCTACCAGAACGGAGGCGGAACTGGTGGCGGTGATCTTGGAGGCTATCAGCAGTACCAGACCCAGGAGTTCAAGGACCAAAAGGAGGAGTTCTTCAGCAAGCGCCAAGTGGAGAATGCTTCGCGGCCAGAGTAGGATCTCTAACAATTTTGTTTATGATTTCCTGGTTTTAATGTGTTGTTTTTGCAGGCACTTGCCACCGAGTCAGGGTGGAAAGTATGCAGGTTTCGGTTTTACTCGCGAGGCCCCACCGAAAACGCAATCTCAGGAGCTCTTCGACTCGACGTTGTCTACTTTGGCCTCCGGCTGGAGCCTCTTCTCCACCAACGCCTCCAAGCTAGCCGTCACGGCCAAGGAGAAGGCCGTCACCACAGTCAATTTGGCCTCAACCAAGGTGAGGCCTTAAAAATTCATAATTTTAGTATTCAATGTTAGATTTTGCTCGATTTTGCTTTGATGATAAATTATTTAATTCATTTTAAAATAGTGTTTGATAAGATTATAAACTTATTAATAGTTTTAAATTGTATAAGTCTGCTTTTGTATAGTTATTGGATTTTTATAGTTCCTAAACTTTTTGATTTGAAATGTCCGTTTTCTTGTTTTAAATATGTTTGTAAATGTATTACCCTAACGCGGAGGCTTATTTAATTTAAAGAATTGCTAAATTCCTTTTTTATTGCCTACATATTTCCCAATAGTCGTTTTGCAATGTCAATCAAACGAAGTCTGAGACCCTGCACACCTGTTTTGTTAGCTTTCTCATGTATTTTTATTTGTATGATTTATTTGCGCCTTTGTTTTCCTTTGTATTTTGTTGTAGATTAAAGAAGGCACCTTGCTGGACTCCGTTCAGAGTGGTGTCACTGATGTGGCCTTCAAGGTCTGTATTTGTGGGAGATCCATGTGATCCTTTTAGTTACCCCCAACTGAAACCATTTATCTTTTTCATTCTGTAGGTCACCGATATAGGCAAACGAGGCTGGAACAACCTGGCGGGCAGCAACATCTCCTCCCCGCAGGGCGGTTACAACGATCCCAACTTCGAGGACAGCGCCTACCAGCGCTCCAACTCGGTGGGAGGAAACCTGGCCGGTGGATTGGGCCAGCAGAGTGGCGTTAGCGACAGCGACTGGGGTGGCTGGCAGCAGGAAAATGCCGGGACTAAGACGCACCTTACCAGCTCCAGCTCGTACCACAACCAGCTGAGCAGCAACAGCGGATCGGCCAGTGCTGGCCTGACCCACGATGCCGACTGGTCGGGCTTCGAGGCATCGAATTACCAGAGCTCAGAGACCTCCTACCAGAACGCTCCGTCGGGTGGATCCACGGCACGCCGCAACATGAAGCTACAGGACACGTCGGCCAAGCTGAGCGAAGGCTTCGAGAACCTGGATGTGAAGAATGTGAAGTCCAAGCCGGGTGCTCCCGCCCCCGGAGCCAAGGCCACCGCCGAGGACGATGCCTGGAACCTGTTGATGAACTAAAACCGAACCTGAACCTAAACCCGAGCCCGAGTCCCGAGCGATTGTATTTTGTATTTCCTTCAGTGCGTTGTGGTTTCTTTGTTATGTGTCTTGATGTGAGGCGGAGGCTGTTGTGCGCGCATTTAATGTAATTAACTGAATATGTATTCCCCCAATTTCCCACAAAAAGTGCAACTATTCCGATTGATTTCCACAGTTTAGACCAATTTTGTATAGCTCTACTTAACGAATTATTTAGCTTAAAAAAAACATACAGCATTCTGAAGAGCGGGAAGATTCAAGAAAATACATATTATGTTATAAAGTGTAAAGTAAGTGGTTTTACTATGGAACAAATCATATTTCCATTTAAATTGTATAAATATTAATAAAAACTTTCAAAAACCGATAAATCATCTCCACAAAGTTGCTTCTATATCAAGATCGATAGTTTTAGTTCCATTGGTGTGACCCTGCACATTAATCGATATTAAACATATTCGATAACATCGTGAGTTGTTTGCCCATCTCTACTGATTTTAAATTGAATACCCCAAAATTCGTGCCAGCACTTTCGCTTTAAAGCAATTGCACAGTGATAGCTATAGCTTCTTGGACACCTACGATCGGAGTATCATAAACTCGACTACAAGGTAAACCCCTGGGCAGGGTGCAATTTTCTTTGCTAGTGTTGGAATCTCTTTTGCATATCCAAATTCCATATCCATTCGTGTGCATGTGCCTATGTGTGTTTGTGTGTGTGCATGAAAATCGACGGCCTGCAGAAATATTTTTGCCAAATTGGCAAGAAATTGCCGAGAAATTTGAGTCACACCTGGCCGGAGAAACTTAGTGAAAATTCGCAGAACGCAAAGGTATGCCCGAGAAGGTGTCCATTGGATAAGTGAGATTGGCACTCCAAGCTGGGTTTTCCATTAGAAAGTTCGAGTTTGTGGCTGGGGGAAACTCTCCCTTTTCCAATGCGCCCCTCTCCAGCCCCGCGCTAGTCTCCACTTTTCGGGACATGTGCGAGTGCGTGAAGCTGGCGATTTTTCAAGGTTTTCCGGAAATGCAATGGCCTTCGGTTGCAAATCGATGTACGATTCAGGGATGAATTTCCCTGAAAAGTTCAAGTTTTTAAAGAAAAACAGAGACACCAGAGATGACTTCATCATCGGGTGAAATTTAATACCCCCGTCGATTGTTTGTTTATGGTTCCCCAGACAGTCTCAGATATTTCTGCACCTTGTAAACACACAAATATAAACAATATAATAATCGCATTGCAGGCGACTGTGTTATTTATATTCAAGGCTATTCCCCGAGGAGCAACCCAACATGTGCCGGCCATAGGAGCAGCTGTTCTCAATCTATCTAATCCCCCAAATCGAAAAAAAGAAGAAAAACCCGTGTGCTGAGCCCAGGTCCAAGCCGGATAGACAAGATCAGAGCAATCCCAGAGAAATCCTTCGGCAGGCGGTCACAAAACTCGAGGTAAACAGTAAACACGAGTCTGGAGAATGGTCAGAAAGCAAGTTGGACTCGAACACAGCGCATCCCTAGCAGTAAGTCAGCAGCAGGAGGAGCACCAGGATCATAAGCAGCAGGAGCAGCAGGATCAGAAGTATCAAGAGCAGCCAGATCAGCAGCGGATCGATATCGACTTGAGCCCGAAAAGCAGTCCCAACTACGCCCAACAGGCGCAGGCCATTTACGCCCCACTGCGTCCCACGGTTGCCCAATTCCCATTGTCCACCAGCTACGATCATGCTAGTGCGCGGAACTTCAGCCTGCAGCATGCCCATCTCGCAACCATGCCCTACAATCTGCACGAGGTGCCGCCCCAAAACATGGGCGCCAACACCGGAGCGGCCATCCTGCCCACGGAGATACCCATCGAGGACGAGGAGCGGCTGGAGAAGATCTTCAATCAACTGGATCGCGACGGCGACGGTCGGGTCGACATCCACGACCTCTCGGCTGCACTGCACGAGTTCGGCCTGTCGAGCGTCTACGCTGAGGTGAGCAAGTGTTGGGATTGTGGGGAATGCATGGCATTCACATAAGTTGCCCACATGTGCCCGGGTCTCGTCTCGTTCTTTCCCTCTGAGCATTGCAATGCCATTGTCTACCCGTTTCTTTAGAAAGCAGCGGAGCAAATAAGATCAATAATATGCGGCCTTGACAGGCGAGAGTATCTGGGAATCTTAATTTATGCGATGTACATTATTAGAATGCCCTGATCTGGGCAAACATTTTGCAGATGACCCTGGGTAGCTTAACCCTATGTTTATCTAGGAGATATAGCTGAATATTTGAATAAACGGGGAGATTTCTTGAACAATGTTAGTAATACCTCTTCCATTAAAATTAGGTCAATCAATTGCTTTAATTAGTTTCTCTTTTAGTAAGTAAATCTAAAATTGTTTTGCCATCATCTGTATTTTCTTTGTATATCTATTTTTAGCCATTTAATTATCTGCTAAAAATAAAGCTTCTATTCCTTTTTTGTTGGTTAGGTACATTGCCGGAGTACATCTTGATAAAGCTCTGATTTTTCCTTTAATTTGCATAGACTTGTGAAATTTCCGACAGCAAACAGCAAAAGCAATCAGAAATGGATTAACCGACAAATAGAGGGTTAACATGCAGGCGGGTGAGGAGATTTTTATGGTTTCCGTTGGCGAAGCCCGCTTGATACGGGAAATTGATTTCTGTTAATGATTTCGGTCGATACGCTGGACACAGTCTCATTGTCGGTGAAGCTGCCAAGAGAGAGTGACTAAACACTCTGAAATATTCGGCATTGAGAAAGTTCCAGTAATATTCCGCACATTTTTGCCAATTACAGAAATTCCTCCAGTCGTCGGACACGGATCAAAGCGGCAACGTTGGCTTTGCCGAATTCCTGCACTACGTTAGAGAGCACGAGAAGAACTTGGTCCTGCAGTTCTCGCACCTAGACAAGAATCGTGATGGTGGGTTCAAATTAGTTTTTATAATGAACTTATCTTAATATATATTGATTTCAATGCAGGCAAAGTGGATCTGGAGGAGCTGATTTCCGCTTTCAAAGACCTGGGCCTGGACATTGACTTGGACGAGGCTAGGAAACTGCTCACCAGGTTGGATCTACTATATAAATATTATATTTTATTTATGTTAATCCTTGAATTGTTCTTCCAGAATGGATAAGGACGGTAGCCTGAACATTAGCTTTAACGAGTGGCGCGATTTTATGCTCCTGGCGCCCTCTTCGGACATACACGACTTGATTAAATTTTGGCGGCACTCTACTGTGAGTTTGATTACCTAGATATCCACCCTGAAACCTAGTAATTAGTGCAAGTTCTTAAGTTTACAAGCAGTCGAGCAGGGGAGTGAGTCAAGAGGCGAAACTCTCACTGCCCAGCTGTTTTAGCTTTTGTTCCGCCTCCCCCGTTCTTGTTTACCTAGCGATGTAAATACATTTGGTTCCTATGTAGCTGTGTTAACGTTCTCGTATTTTTAACTAATTGTCAACTTTTACCCTCTTATACTCGCCCATAAACCGACAAAACCAACGACATACACTCCTCCACACCCATACGATCAATATTGTCAATTTAGAACCTACATCCACACTACTCCTGACTAACTGAGGAAGATCTGAAGGTACATATCCGTCAAATTTTACGATTACCATTAAACTATTGTTGTAGACCCTCACAAGTAGTTGCAGGGCACTCGTAAAAAACCAAAAATAAATAATGAAAAACGCATACAAAACACTGAACACACCCATAAATCCCACCCACCGACAATAGCTTTATCATCCAGTCCCATTTGCTAATCAGCCATATAATATATTACCTGCATGTGTAGTGTGTGCTCCTCGTTGTATTCACCTCCACCCGAAAGAAAATCTCTATCGTCCACTTTCCGGGGATCGAGGCGCTTAAGAGATAACGGAGCTTTTGACAAGCTCTCCTCGTCTGGATTTCTCTTAGTCGCTCTCTTTATTGTTGCGGGGGCTGACGTAAATGTTACGCTTATTTCATCAGACAGGTTAAAAATCTCGCTTAATGGGAAGTCCGTTTTTGATATCGTTCCGACCGCTTATCGGGATAATTTTCACATTGTCATAAAGATTCAACATTTTCGGTTGCACAGGCAAAAATATATCTCAAATTTGTTGTGCCAAATGAATGTTCAAGAAATTACTAATACTTTAAAACATATCCCATTGATTTACTATATGTATTGATCGTAAAGATAAATATCTTGAACAAATATGTTTAATAAATTAATATTTACTTAATGATCTAACTCCTCACTTTCTTCTAGTACAATCTGGTTTGTTTGAATTATATCAAATAAGTAAAATAACATTTCAAAACGAATATTTAACAAATCAAAAAAAAAAAACATTAAACTATTTTTCTTTAATAAATATTTAGTCATGGTTCCACATTTTTTTTTTTTTTTTTAAATACTATCAAGTGGTAATTAAAACTTTTATATATATGTAGGTGATTTGTAATGTAATTTTTTCGGTGTATGGAGGCAGGTGACGATGTCAGGAGTGTGTTTGCTTTGTTGTCTGCGTAATCATTTTGTTTACTTTTATCATCTTTCGCTCTGTCACCGCTGTTCAACAATTTATATCAATTCCATGTAACTGCAAAAATCACGATTTGGCAACTTATAGATGGATCGCTTAGCTTGCTCGTCTGTCTGGAACAACTTTTAAAAAATTCAGATTAACAGTCTCCGGGGTATTTTTTTTTCGATTTTTTTTTGCGTTTTATTGTTTGCTGGCATCTTTGCAGACTTGAAATCTAAAGGTCAACCGGCTCCAGGGGATTGTATTGAATTGTTGTCAAGCTGAGCTCGGTTTGGCAAGTTCTCGGCAGCCGGTTCAAGGCCCCTCTGACGTGCTTTTAAGTTGGCAACCAACCAACCAGCTGGGCAGGTCCCGTTCCCATTCTATTTTTAGCCAAGCTGCAAGGATACAGGTTCCGAGGAGTACTTTGCGATTACTTGCATTTGCCTAATGAAAGGGGATAGTGAATTGCGAGGCCTGCGCACTAACTGGGCTTTAATTACGTTTGCGGGTATAATTAAGTTGCCTCCAATTTGATGATTGATTCGCCTGGAGATTGAACGCATTTACGCGTTGATAAGAGCTCTATATGTAGTGTATATAGTTGATTTGCTGAAAGTACGTTGCGAAAAATATATTTACGCGATTTGCGCCCTGTAATCACTCTTGAGCAAAGTCCGTTTGGATCTAGAAATTTGTCGCAGACTTGCGACTCTATTCGAGAACTTCAGAGGCAGCTGTAACCGGTGATTGATTTCAAAGTTAAATATTGTATAAGTTTTCCGGGAATTACAGAAACACGCAAACCGGGGACATCTCTATTCGTTATAAAGATGGATGGTGATTGTTGTTGAGATCATGTAATCCAAGTGTTTCCACTCCGAAATTGTTGTTTATTATTTCCCCTAGCGGGATATTGGTAATTTAACACCGTCGGGGGCTTGTTAAGTAGGCAATTGAATAGCAACCACAATCATTTATTGGGTGTAATAAATAAATTAATTTCCGCTGGTATTCGAAGGTATCACTTAATACTGATACAAATCCCCCTGCAGGGGCCCGCCCTAGAAATGGGGTGTGTCTGCGGTTATCCCTTGGACTTTTTCGCTTATCTCCTCCATGTGGTCAGAGCTCGGTTTAGAATGTCTATAATGTATTTATTTTATATTTTTGCCTTGAAAATAGAATGTTTTCTGTTGACAACACAAAGAGAGGTCTCCATCCAAACAATTTTGACTGCGTCTGGCGTCTTATCAGAGCTTGTTTACGTCGTGACGTAGACATGTTAATGGAATGGGAAAAGTTTCCACCGCATGTAAATAATTAGAATCACCTACCAAGAAAGCGTCATCCTAGTGAGAAGCTAATAAAGTCACACGCCCGTCATGTGGCTATAAACCCAATGGAAGACCCTTGAGATGGTGCGAATTCAGTGCAAACCGGTTTGCCATGCGAAAAGTAGCTTTGAGTGATAACAAATCGAAACGTGTAAACAAAAACAGGCAAATAAATGCCAAAAAGTGTCTGGCCCATTGTCTGAAGATATAGTTTATTGGAATATTTTGATGCCGTCTTGGAGTAGAAATTCCCTTGAATTGTAAATGACTAATATTTACTTTTCACAAGAAATTTGTAAATGTTTTTGCTACTTACAAAGGCTCCTACTGTAAACTTCTGTTTGCCAGTAATTTGATAGTAAAGTCAACTATATATATTTATTATGTTTACTGTTCAATCAAAAGAAATCAATATATGGTTTCTAAACAATTATACAAATAAACAGATATTTGATAGAAACTTAATAACAATTTGAATTGTTTAATAACAAATAAACATTTCAGGACCTACCACCCAGTAGGCATTCATATTTAGTCACTTTTATACTTTTCGAATTTTATTAGGAAAATTTCAGTACTGAAAACTATGGTTTATAGATAGAGTATTTGAAATTTGGATCTAAGTTTAATTCCATTGTTTGGCTGTCAGCATGAGGAGCAAGGAGCCAAGTGAAAGGTATGTGGAGGGCGGGGAAATGGGTGTCAAAATTCCCGGGTAATGATGATAACTAATTGGGAAGAAGCCGCTTCTGGGGGGGTTGGACTCATGGTAGGGGTTGTTCAGAGGCCGCACACGCGCTCGCCCATCAAAACTAATAAACCGAAAGAGAGGGCAAGTGCGGCGCAGAAAGAGAGGGGCAGAGGCGAAAAGCACACGACGCGTCTGCACTTTGCTCGCGGGCCTCAGTCGCGAAGCTTCGGAGCGGTTAGGAGCGGAGCGATCGTTTTAGCTCTCGGTTTGCGTACCTCTCGGATTCAGTCTTCAGTCAGCTGGCTCCCGCGTTGGTTGTGCGCGCGTCAATCCCTCAAGCCCCCAAAAATATTACTTGCCTCCCAACTGGAGCGTCGTTATATAATTGAGTTTGAGCGTTGTTCTCTCTTTTGCGCGACAAGTGCAAATAATACTGGAATCAAGTTAATTGATCAATGTCTAGAGCCAACTAAATATTAATATTGAGAAAATCAAGACTAAACTAAAAGCCAAAGAGAGCCGCATACAAATATTTTGTAACGGCCACTGCGAGTGAAAGTTTGCAATTGTTTCCAAAACAGTGAAAGCCACATTCCGGCGCCAAAATAGGCGGAAACGGAAAGCGGAGTTTGAATCTCGGAAGTGAAGCTGTGACACACTGCTGCGGTGGTGTTTGCCAGAAAAAGAAAAACCCCAACAAAATGCTGCGAAATAGCACATATCAGTACAATCTGCCTGTGGATTACCACAATATCCAGCAAATGGCAGTCGCTGGCGACATGATGGAGGATTTCGTGGTCATATTCCGTGATATGATGGGACGGGTAGGTTGACGGGCCCCTCCAGGCTTCGCCTCTATAAATCCATAAAATGTTGTATATAAGTTGCTGCAACGGAAGCTGACTCATTCATTTGCCATTTATTTGCCATATTGCCATGTGTATCTTATCGTCGTCTGTGGTTTTTCCTGGAAGTTCAACGGGGATCTCCATGGGGCAGTCTCTCGATTATGGGTCTTGTTATTTTACCAGTTCAGTGGAATGAATAGTAATACTTAGTAATAGTTACGAGCAATTAAATGAATTCCTATTAAAACTAATAATAAATTCAAGCGATTGGTTTTAAAAGTTTTGAAAGTGCCACAAATAGAAACTCATTCGAGTTTTATTTTTTCCCTGTGCATCTAAAAATACCCTTCGAAGTGGCAGCGATTTAATTTCCATTCCGCATTCGTACTTCGCAGCTGTTGCAATTGTTCCGCTGCACTTGTACTTACACAATCCGAACATATTTCGCTTTGGATTGGTTTCGCTTTTTTTTTTTTGTTGTTTTCTTGTTTAAGTTTAAGTTGCCTTGCCCCACGGGCGCCTAGCAACAGACCGACTTTTGAAACGAAACGAGCTCCGACGATGGCGCTGATATGGAACCGGTCCGTGCTCCTCACTTCCCCCTAGCGCCTGTCTTCGGATTTAACTCTGCGATCGCCGAAGACGACATACTTTGGTATGCCCTCTTTTCGCTCAACGGCGCTCTTTTTTAGGCTCTCCTAAGTGTGATTAGCTTGTTGCCAAGCGAATGGCAACGTCACGCTTGCTGCTCTTGGCCAACAGTGCGTATGTGTGTGGTAACGTGTGGTAATAAGTATACGCCTTGTGGGCGTCTGAGTCAGCACCTTTTGACCCCCTCCCTCGGCTCTTGGCTCGCAGTTTTGCGGTTCGGTCAAGCCCCCACATTTTTTGAGTGACGTAAACCGTTTGCTCTCTTTATGAACTTGTTGATATTTACATTACAGTAGGGGATGTGTGTTTACTTAAATACCCGCTGACGTCGACGATCGCGTTTGGGGCCGAATTCTGAGAGTATGAGTCAAGTTCAGCAGTCGGTCGATGATCTGCACCGAATGCCATATGCATTGCCTTGAAAGTCCCAACGACTACCTCTTCTTGGGCAACTCCCTTGGCCCCGTTCGCCTTCAGTATCTCGGTTGATTGACCATTGAAGCGAGCTAGCCTTGAATTTGTGTTAGCCCAAGGCATTCAAAAGCGTGTAACTGGCTTGTTATCAATTAACCGACATTCATTCATGGCTTGAAAGAAACGTATTTTAGCCTATTTTTTATTTATTTGGTCAACAGTGCCGTCCTTTCACGGCCATTTCCACGTCGGTGCGCCAAATTCACGGCTATGGTAAAAATAGATCAGATTGTGTATTAAAAAGCTTTTTTTTTCGCAGTCATGTGCCTCGCTGTATATATATAAAAATGTGTGAATATTTTATATACATATAATTCGGAAATGATAAATTCCATTGAGAGTGACGTTGCATTTGTCGGCCAATTTGCATTCCATGAAAATTTCCATCGCTCTTTTTGCGTCGGATTAATATTCAATTTGGTTAATTACCCAACTAATTCCCACAATTTTCCAAAGAGGGCTCCCATGTGATTGCCAGACGCTAATTGTGAGTGCACACTCAAGTTGATGTTTGCTCAGTTAGCATTGTTCAGTGAACTTGGTCCATTCAGAGATTTCAACCCCCTCTTGACGATGACAAATCGCAGAGAGCAAAGGTTGAATCTGTATCTGAATTTGTGGAATTGTCACCGCATGTGAATGTGACAAACACGCAAAATGATTTGGCACATCCGAGGCGGGATTTGCTGGTTATATCTGGCTCTTTCTCTGGCCCTGCTAAATAGATAAACAAATCACTTTAGGTGCTATTATCAAAATTAACAGCTTTATGGTTGGGGAAGAGTGTAAAAACATTTTCATTATTTCCGACTCTACTTTAAAACCCGGCAACACTCAATCAATCGAATTCAGTTGGGATTCCTGCTCGCTCAAAAGCTTTGGCAATCACAAGACTTGATAATTGTTATCAATTTCAGACAGCTTTCGGGTCTATCAGAGTCCGTAATTCAATTTTAAATCGCCAGCAAAGCCAAAAGCTGTGCAATTCATCGAAATAATTCATATTTTATGTCAATCACTTGGCTTCCTCGATAGTTTTCAGAAGAGTCGGTCGGTTTGCCAAATTACACAACCAAATTGGCGAGCCAATTGTTTTCGGGGCGGGCAGAAGAACACAGAAATCACCGAAGAGTATATAGTAGGGGCACGAACGGCCCGATATGTAGCCTACCTATATATACCTCCATGTGTGTTAATGCACACGAGCAGCGTCGGGAGCCGAGAGACAAAACTAATGTGCATGATATAACCTTTGTTTATGGCTGTTGCATCGTTTTTTCTTTTACTTTTTATTTTGTTGCTTCCGCAATTGCAATTCTCGGACAGTTGCAGTTCTCGCTGAGGCAATGGGATCGGCGTGGCGCGTGTGGATTGCGTAGTTCTCCCATCGCATCACATCATACGGTTGCAATGCAGGCTAATGCATCTTTATTTAGCACCTCCGCACCACTAGCAACACTTGGAACGGCAGTTGCGTGGCTTGGCGGTTGTTTTCCGAGGAGAGAAGTGGTTTCAGTTGATTGCGGGCTCTGTGTTGTGGGGACAGCTTAAAGATACAAGACCCAAGATGTCAGCGATCATTAAGGTTAATAAGTTCCGAAAGTCTTCTGAAAAAATTCCTAAAATAAAATCAGCCTCCAAATGCAACTCTTATCCCCTCCAAGTAGACTCTCATTCCATTCACCATAGCTTAGTTAATACTGTTACCAATAGATACAAACCAACTTACCTTTATTTTCTTGATCCTTGCAGTACCTCGACATTGGCGAGGATATGAATGTACCTGATGACTTCACACAGAAGGAAATGCAGACGGGCCTTTGGTGGCGACACTTGGTGGCGGGTGGCATAGCCGGAGCCGTTTCCCGGACATGCACAGCGCCGCTGGACAGGATCAAAGTGTACTTGCAGGTGCGTCCAACACTCAACCATAATCCTTCATCAGATATCTAATGAAATTCTTAATTAAATTTAGGTACAAACGCAAAGAATGGGAATCTCAGAGTGCATGCACATCATGCTGAAAGAGGGCGGATCGCGGAGTATGTGGCGAGGCAATGGCATCAATGTTTTGAAGATTGCCCCCGAAACGGCGCTGAAGTTTGCCGCCTACGAGCAGATGAAGCGACTGATCCGCGGCGAGGATGCCAGCCGGCAGATGAGCATTGTAGAGCGTTTCTACGCCGGCGCTGCGGCTGGCGGAATTTCCCAGACCATCATCTACCCCATGGAAGTATTAAAGACGCGCCTGGCGCTCCGGAAGACGGGCCAGTATGCGGGCATTGCCGATGCTGCGGCCAAGATCTACAAGCACGAGGGAGCGCGCAGCTTCTACCGTGGCTACGTGCCCAATATCCTGGGAATCCTGCCCTATGCCGGCATCGATCTGGCGGTATATGAGACTTTGAAGAGGCGCTACATCGCCAGCCACGACAACAACGAGCAGCCCAGCTTCCTGGTGCTCCTCGCCTGCGGCAGCACATCGAGTGCTCTTGGTCAACTCTGCTCCTACCCACTGGCTCTGGTGCGCACTCGGCTACAGGCACAAGGTGAGCAGAGAGTCTATTATTATCCAAAAATGTTTAGCCACATTATTTGTAGTATACCTAAAACAATTTTCTATTCTTCTATTTTGATTGGTTTAATTAAATTACTCTTTTAATTTGCAGCCGCCGAAACGATTGCCAACCAAAAGCGGAAGACGCAGATCCCCCTGAAGAGCAGCGACGCGCACAGCGGCGAGGAGACGATGACGGGCCTCTTCCGCAAGATCGTGCGGCAGGAGGGTCTAACGGGGCTGTATCGCGGCATCACGCCCAACTTCCTCAAGGTGCTGCCGGCGGTGTCAATCAGCTATGTGGTGTACGAGTACACGAGTCGCGCCCTGGGCATCAAGATGTCGTGAGATGTTTGCCTTAGCCCTAATCTCGCTCCGATCAGGTTAACCGGCCCGCGTTCTGGCCAGGGCTTAGCCCCGGCCGCCGTTCCGCTCTGCAGTGCGGAGGATCGGGATGCGACGGCGGACGGGGATGAAGGCCGGAGGCCGGAGCCGTGTCCGGCGCTGTGCACCTCCAATTTGTATAGTGTTGTAGTGGTAGGTTTAGTCGGGCAGCCCGCCACTCGCTCTCTGCTACTTTCCTTAAGTGTAAACAACAGGCCTCTTCCATGTTCTGGGTTATCCTTTTTATTTATAGTTAAATTAGTTTGGTTACTTTCTTAAAAAATACAAAATAAGTGATACTATGGCTAATTTATTTATAAATGCGAAAATGTTGCAAGTTGCGAGCAAGTCCCACACATTTCGAAGGCTATCCCGCGACCTACAAGTAGGTTGAGGCCGCTCCTCCTAACTCTTAAGTGCTAACTAATTTATTTACAATTGTACGTAGGCAAACTGCTCGCAGTGCTAAACACACACACACATACCAAAAACAACAAAAACGAAAAAAAAACCAACAAAAAAGAACAGAAAGATATGAAAAGAAATGTAACTTTCAGGGGTCTTGAGTTGAGCCCATCCGACCGACCGTAAAATCTGAGGAATCTGAGTGAGCGGGTTAGGCTGAATGTTGTGAGGAATATCGAATCGATGGCAGCGTTTTAAGCTTGTACACAAAAGACATTAAACAAAAGAAAAAAAGAAAGGAAAACTACGATGTACTCGTTTTTGCATAGATTAATGGATTACACAAAAACAAAACAATGCGAAACACTTAACGTTTACAATGTGATGATAATAGTTTATAATATACACATATACACATATATACCTACTATAATACCGACTTGTACGCTTCGGAGCTGTCGCAGTCTTGAGCAAGTTCGGCGGCGAGGCTGAAATTTTGTAGCATTTTATTTGTTAAGTTTAGTAACACTTTCTCCTAGATCGTATTCGCAAATGAAGCCAACGAGATTAATTGTGACTAAAGCTAAAAACAAATCAAAACAGACACAGACACCACAACAAACACCATGTAATTTATTTTATATATCATGTGAATCTAAACAAAACGAAAACAAAAAACCACAAAAACCACAACCCCAAGCTTAAGTTTATACAATTGTAATGGTTCTGAATTTAAAAGTTTATGTTTAATTTGTACCCTACTCTTAATTAGCCAATTGAATTTTGTACGTCTTTAGTGAAATAACTGACTCTTTAAATATGATTTTTCATTATCCTAAACCGCATTTTTATGAAGTTCATCAAACTATTTAAATGAAATTTATCATTACAAATCATGCAAACATTATTCGAGCAAATAAATACAACAATTAAAATGAAATTCAACACACGATTTGTTCATAATTTAACAAAAGCCTTATGTTTCTCGATTCCACAGGATACACTGATTCCCTAGTCAGATCGAACTTTATGTTTAAGCTATTTGGTTTTATTTTGTATCCAAAATATTCCATATTTAAATACGAAGTTCAAGCCTGTCTGGCTTCTCTGCAGGTCTCGGTCTCTCCAAGCAGGATACACCAAGAAGTTGTTTGACAAAGTCTATCTAGTCCATGTGAATTTCTTAATATTAAATCAAATTGAAACTATACTTAAATGAATATTTTCCAGGCGAAAAAAATTATATACTTAAACTATTTAACATACGAATATATAACTACAAAATACTCGGATATACATATTGTTATATTTTTGTACGTTTAGCTAATTTTTAAATAAATTATTTAATGTGATTTATAAGCCCGATTCCAGTTGCAAATAAAATGAATATTATAACTGATATGGGAATGCGATTTTTTGGGGCCCTATTTTGGATGGTTAACCCAAATCAAGGGGATACATATTTATTCTTTCAAACTTTTTTAAAAAGGCAAAAGTATTTAATGTAAATCTTGAAAAATTGTTTTACCAACTTTACAAAATATCGAATGTGAACCACTAGTTCCCAGTTCCCTTGCTAGTATTCATATGGCGGCCAACTGAACGATCGGTGCTATTTTTGGAGTCCGATTTTCGACCAGCTGTTTTGAATACTCAACGGCAGTGGTGATCAGAAAACGCGGACGAGTCAATTAATTCCTGCCATCTGAGTTAAAATTTACATAATTTGCGGAGAAATCATGGAGTTCGATCCCAACTACCACCACATCTGCTCCGTGCGCACTGTCCAGTCGGAGAGGAAGGGCTTCTTCAACGAGTTCTGCGTGGATGTGCGGGAGGAATGTGGCGACAAGTGGCTGCAGAACTACTTTGGCAAACTAAAGTCCAATGCTGCCCGGGTGCTCTCCATTTTCAGTGACCGCGAGGTGTGCGATCCGGTCCTGGGTGTCCTCGAGCACGTGCAGCCGGTCTTCAAGCAGAAGGATGCTCTGTTCTCCGCCCAGCGTCGCGCCCAAGCTGACAAGATGTTCCTGATGAGCAGCGGCAGCGGGGAGGAGGAGGAGAACAGGGAGCTCCTTCAACAGGCCTTGCTGGCCGCCAATCTGGCCGTGATGCGGGCTCCGAACCGAGATGCGGATACCTCCATCGATGATGGTCTTTCACTGGCCCTGGCCTACAGGTCACGAGCCTCCATCCTCATCCGGCTGGGCGAGGGCGAGGCTGCCCTCAGCGACCTAAAGTTGGCCACTAATTTTGGATTGGAGCTAAAGGGCAGTGTGGACTACTATTGCAAGATGGCCAAAGCCTATGCAGGTGGGTTGGAAGTTCTTAAACTATTGAATCCTGGAACTATTTATGTTTGGTTCTTTTAAGCTATGGGTGAATCCGCCCGAGCAGAGATCTCCCTGAAGATAGCCGAGAAGCTGGCTGGCTCCGATCCCACTCACATAGCCATCTGTCGCAAGGAAATAGCTGCCATAAAGCCAGCTCCAAAGGAGGCTTCATCCGTAATAGAGCCCAAGCTGACGCATGGCGAGAATCCCGAACTGAGTGGAGCCTCGAAGCTGGTGAAACTGGTGGAGGCCAAGGAGAAGGGTCGCTTTGTGGTGGCGGGCGAGATCCTGAGAACTGGCGATGTGGTGCTCTGCGAGGAGCCGGTGGCCGCCTGCCTGGAGCCCGGATTTTTTGGCACCAACTGCCATCATTGCTTTAAGAGGTGACATCAAGTATTTTTTCCTTTGCAAGGGTATCCAATTTAAAAGAAATCCCTTCCAGATTGCATACCCCGGTATCCTGTTTGCACTGCTCGGGAATCGCCTTCTGCTCCGCCCAGTGCATGGGTGAGGCCAGCTCCACCTACCATCGCTTTGAGTGCGAGTTCATGGATCTGCTGATTGGGTCCGGCATGTCCATCCTGTGCTTTATTGCCCTGCGCATCTTCACGCAGGCTCGCACCTTGGACGAGGGCTTGAGCACGGCAAATCTTCTCTTCGAGCACTTATGCTCCCACGAGGACGAGCGCCAGGCGGCGGATTATCTGCAGCGATCCCTAATGGCCGGCTTCCTCATGCGCATCCTGCAGAAGGCCCAGTACTTTGGACGCCGCAAGACAGAGGGCGTCAATCCTACGGCCGTGGAGCTGCAGGTGGCCACAGCCCTGTTGGGCCTGCTGCAGGTCCTCCAGTACAATGCCCACCAGATCTACCAGACGCAGGTCACCGAGGAGCATCGCTTCGATGGCAGCAAGGTGGTCTGTGTGGGAGCGGGACTCTACGGCACCGGATCTTACTTTAACCACGAGTGCTGGCCCAGGTGAGATAACTCTATATATTTAGAAGGTATAAGACTTCCTTAAGCACATTAATAACCATATCTGATACAGTTTATATTTAAAATTTAATGATTTTGAATTATTTTTAGTGTCGCTGGTCATTTTGTGGGCAAGAAATTGGTTTTAACCGCCACCAAACCCCATCGGCCCAACGAGGTGGTGGCCGTGAACTATGGTCCCATCTTCATCAAAATGAATCTCAAGGAGCGGCAGCGATCCTTGCGTGGACGTTACTCCTTCAGCTGCAACTGCATGGCCTGCCAGGAGAACTGGCCCTTGCTCCAGAAGCTGGACAAGCAAGTGCGCTTCTGGTAGGTATTTAAATAGATCCGAATTTTGTTGATAAGGAAAATATTTATTTGTATCCAGGTGCACTACTGCCAACTGCGTTAATTTGCTCAAGTTCCCCAAGGACTTGGCCAAGGATGTGCGCTGTCCGCGCTGTCGCAAGAACATCTCCCTGAAGGAGAGCGTCGCCAAGCTGATCAAGGTGGAGGAGCTCTACCGGGAGGCCGCCAAGGCCATGGAGGCCCAGAAGACCAGCGAGGCCATCGAGCTCTTCAAGGAGGGCATCGAGAACTTCTTTCAGGTGGCCGCTCTGCCCCACAAGGACACTCTGCTGGCGCAGCAATCCCTCCTCAAGTGTCTGAGCGACACAGGTACAACTTTTAAGAAGTAGAGAGTAACAGTTCCTAGTTACGGGGATTTTGATAGTTCGAGAAAATATTCAGTCACTCATCATGATTTATGTATTATTTAATCGTTTTTTCTACTTGAATAAAACTGAAGGATCAGTTAAAGAAATTGTAAAGAGATTTTCTTGAGGGTATTCTTATAAATATTCAAATAAAGTCCCTATAATATTTAACCGCCAAATAATCGCAAACTGTTATACAACTTAGTTGCGCCAGTATTTTGGTATTTTTGGGCTGCTTGTGAATTGGCCACTCTAACGCCGGATGGCTCTTTGCTTTTGTTTAAACGTTTTGTTTTCGTTTTGAAATGTTTAAAAAACTCAAACCGGGCGAAAGCGAGGAGGATGTCCTGCGCATGGCAGCCCAGTTCAATGCTGAGAGAGCCAGGGATCCTTGTTTTCAGCCGGCAGCGGCCTTCGTACGTGTGGACAAAGGCAAGTCGTGCTGCCCTTGGACAACATTTGTTCATGTTTAATGTTTATTTATTGTGTTATTATTATTATAGCGCCCAAGAAGTCCATGTTTGCTCAGAGACGTGAGCAGGCCAAGCTAGGACGCATTGCCTCGGTGATCAACCAGAACCAGGATGGGATTGGTCTGCCATCTGAGGAAATCAAAGCAACGCCAACAAGTGTCCCGCAAAAAAGTGGAGCACATGCCACCACCAAAGTTCTGTTGGACGAGATTCAGGAAAACATCTTGGGCGATGTGAAGGGTACTAAAATAGATTTCAATTCCATAAGTCATGTGCTTGGGGATATTGTAGAGCGAACTGGAGGAGACAGGCGTCCTGCCTTCCAGTTTTCCCAACAGGTGAGTTTTTGATAGTTAAAAGGTATAATTAATTCCACTCCTTTGATTCCAGGATACCCCCAGCAAACCCCGCAGCATTTTCGCTAAGCAATTACTAGGTTTTAGCCCACAAAAGCCTCAAGAAACAAAGGACCAAGTCAAGGAAAGTAGTTCCATTGTAAAAGATGCCAAAATGGCCCATGAAATCCACGAAGAAAACGTAAATATTATCAATCGAATGAGTGAAGAGGATATCATGGCCGAGCGGGAACAGTTGCTCTCCACTTTGGGTAAACAAAGGGTTCTCTAAAGAGTTTCAAGATAGTTTAATAAATTAAATTCATTAACAGATCCCTCGCTGATTGCTTTGCTGGCAAAAAAGCGTCAGAATAACCAGAAACCAGTGGAAAAGAAGTCCAATATAAGGATCATCGAGGCTGCACCAAAAACTACACCAAATGTATCGCTACCCGACTCGAATCCAGCTGTGAAGCTCTTGCAGCATAGTGATGAAAACAAATGGTTGAATTTCAATCTCGTGGAGGAGCATAAGCTGGCCTGGATGCGGGACATTCCTGCCAGGATAAGCGAACTAAAGCCTGGACAGCAATTCGATGCCAGGTTCGACTGGAAAGGTGTGCTCCTGCCCCACACCCTCAAGGATCAGGAGGCCGCTGAGCAATTGGACGAAAGGGAACTTTATTTGCACGGCGAGGAGGCAGATCGACCAGGTTATACACTCCAGGAGCTGTTTCGTTTGGCGAGGTTCGCTTGGATTAGCTTAGATAAACATATTCAGTTAATTATAATATAATGTTTTACAGATCCACTGTGTTGCAGCAAAGGATTTCAGCTTTTGGATCAATAGCTGGGATCCTTAGCATCTATAACCAAGGTTTCTACGACCAAGTTTTGACCCTACCTATATCAAAAATCGTTTTCCTGCTGCGCTTTGGCCTGGACGACAATGCCCCCGCCCAACTTGAGGTTGTAAGTCGAGCTCTGGCAAATTTATTCTACAACGAAACGGATGAAGTGCTGCTCGATCATGTCCATGACAATGCCTATTGCCATTGGCAGCCAACGATGCAAGTTTTGGGTAACTCAAGTGCCGATAAAGAAGGCGATTCCGACCCCACTTCTCTAGCCTTTCTGCAACGCTACATGAATCTACTGACCACCAGTCAAACTGTGCGTGCCGAAGTGGATGAGGGCGAGGCGGAGAGCCGCACGTCCATGGATGACTTTCAGTTGGCCGAGACGGATCTCGTGGATTGCTTGCTGAGAACCAATATATTCCAAAGAATCACGTGAGCAATATAATTTAATAGGAATTCTTTGGATAAATAACTTCCAATTCTTAAAATGTTGTAGCTTCATTTTGAATAATGTGCGTCCGGATAATAGCACTGTGGAGTCATGTTTGAAACTGCTTATAAGGATTTCCCGCACGAGCCTCAAAGTGGCTCGCCAACTGGCAAACGAAAGCCATCTTTTGGAAGTGCTCTTTACGAATTTTCTGCCTTCTTCGAATGGAAAACAACAGTTTTATGGCCAACCTCAACCTCTTTGTCTAAAACTAATGCGAGTGTTGATTTGCCAACATCTGGACATAGCAAAGAGTATATCGAAGGGGGTTCTCATCCAGAGAATGAAACAGCTTCTATTTCTTCAAGATAATAAGGTTTGTATACATTTATTTAAGAAAAAAAAGCTTAGTTAATGGAAAACTTCTACTACAGGGTCAGATGGTGCGCGTTCAAATTGAGGCCCTGCGCAGTCTGAGATGCCTGCTGCTCCTGGGCATCGTGGATCGGGATGTGTTCAGGTGGGTTTAACGCTAGGCAAGCAGCACGATTACTTGCTCCATTATGAATTTATTGTTGACTTCGAGGTAACATTTCACGGTTTCAAAGGCCGTTTCGCAGCCATCTTTTCCCTCTGTAAATGTAACGAAAATAATCGACGAGTTCTTGGTTAGGAGTTCAAAAGAATGCTTAATCGTACTTTTAGTGCCGCATGCGCTGACTAGATCGTTTATAATTGGGTGAATCTCCTCTGGTAAGATCTCGTTTAGCGACTCCAAATGCATGACGTTCTGGGCGTCAATCTGGGTAAATAATTATATAAGATTTATATTTTCTAAAAACTTTGGAAGTACAAACCAGTCCAAACATGTCAAACATGCAGTGTATAAAACATTTGGCGGCTGGATCATTGGACAGTTCTCTATCCCTTTTCACCTGTTGCATAATTTCTTGAAGGGAGGAGTATAGATGTCATAAATTTCTAGGATTTCATTTTACATCGAACTTACCTGCGTCTACACCTGTTTGATTTACGCATCTCAAAGCGATTTTTCTCACTTGCTTTAAGATCGTCGGGCTGATCTCGAGCTGTTTTAGGATATAATATATATATAACTTTTCAAAACTAAATTAATATATACCCACGGCTTGATTTTGAGGGAAAGGATCAAATACGACAAGCAGAGCCAGCAGGAGGCCCAAATTCCAGGAGGCCATTGCCGAACAGCGATTGTATCCAGTTAGAAAATTCCAAAAACGAACTGAGCTTTGTTTCGAGTGCTTCGCACTTTTATAGCCCCATTGATCGAAATGATTGATAACATAATAACTATCATTGCTTCGTTACAGGCAGTTCCTGCCCGCGCTTCGCCAGTTGCTGGACTGGCATGGCAATCATTGTGCTTTTGATGGATTGGGCGGTTCGGGAGTGGTGCGCCAACACGCAGCTGCTCTGATCGTTGCACTGGTGGCCAGTGGCGAGAGCGGAGTTTGCGACATCGAGGGACAGGCGCTGCTGGTGGAGTCGCTGAACAAGTGCTGCTGTAAATGGCTACACTCGGCAACGCAAGCCGAAAAAATCAAGGATGTGAGTGGATCCCAGTTGGGATTTCTTTGATTTCAAGGAATTATTTATTCTAGTTTTGTTTTCCCTTTCCAGTTCAGTCAGATGACCCTTCTGAGTGCCTCTCTGTATGCCGTCGCCTGGTTCTCGAGGAATGCCTTATTGGGAAGCAGCTGTTTCCAGACCTTCCTGCACAGCCTTCTGCCCAAGTTCGTGCAGTCATCGAGCTTTGTCGCATGCATACAAGACCTGGCGTGAGTGGGGCATCTCCGACACCTGTTGAATCACACTTAATTGCCATTTTGTAGCAAGGGTTCCGTAATACTGCGACGCCCCATGGATCGGCGACAAGTGCACGCGGCTTTGCCCAATATGGGCGCTGTACTGATGCACGACTACGGGCCGCAGCTGATCGTCAGCGAGTCGTATTCGGTGCACCTGTTGAGTAATCTCTGGTCCCTGCTGGACATTAGCGGAAAGCCATTCTTTGCTGCGCTTATGCAACCGCCGGTGCTGGAGCCTCTGGCAGAGTATCTGCGACAGTTGAGCTCGCGTCTCAATCGCGTCCTGGCCACCAATTTCTTTGCCCGCAGCGAGCTGAGATTCGTCCATCAGCTGCTCAGTACGGATGGATTGGAGACCTACTTGGAGCGATCCCAAGTGCTGCAACTGGTGTATAACTACCTCTGTTGCCTGTCCACCGCCCATGCTACGCAGATCAAGAGCACCTTCGAGCGTTTCATTTTCAACGAAGAATATGTGAAGTTGGACGAGCAGAGCTTGAAGTTGCTGCAGCAGACATGCCTAGAAATGGTGTATCCACATATTATAGCTGTGAGTATGGGGAATTAGTTGTGACCCACTAATCCATTAATAGGTATTTAATGTCCCAGCTAAAGTTATTGTCCATTAAATTTCTCTTTAACCTTAATCGATTTCTTTCCGTTTCCACCAGGACAACTCGGAGCCGTCGCTATCGTTGTGCTACACTCAAGCCCCTATCCTGCCTCCCGACTGGCCTTTCTTCCAAATGCGGCTCATCCTCAGCAATTACTTGCAGAATGTGCAACAACGACCTTCGAACATATTTTCTGGTGAGAGAAACTTAGGATTACTTTTCCCAGAGATTAGCTGAAGTTTTTTCGCCCCCACCCAGAAAACCAAGTGGTGAAGTTGACTTTGACTTTCGTGCGGGAACTAGAGCGGGAGGGCTTACAGATTGTTAGTCCGCTGGAGAAGCTCATGTATTTGATGATTGCTTTTATGGGCCCCGACTCACAGTTCCTGGCCCAGGATTTGCAAGAGCTGCTGCGGGGCTTTCTGATGGATTTCTACCGGCAGAACGCCAGCCATCACTTTGACTTCGATGCCGAGCTGGTGGACAAGGCCAGGTTCGAGCCACTTTATTATCTGTTCGTGGAGCACTTCGAGGCGGCCAGTTACGGGGATGAGCTCTTCAGCTCGCTGGTGCTGCTGCCTTTGGCACAAAAGTACGACAACAAGTGGCGGCGACGCATCTGGTCGGAGCATGTGCAGGCTTTGCGTTTTCTGAATTGTCACGAGAGTTTGGTGGGTGTAAAAACATTTATTTTATTATTTTGTATAATTGAAAATCCATAAAACTATATATATATTTTTTTTTCAGCTGATGGGGGGACTGTCTGCCTATTTGGAACCCGTGGAGGAGGAGCCCTCGCTGGTGCAGCTTTATGGGGATGCCCTGGAGCGGCAGCTGGTTCGTCCTGGCAGCATTGCCTTCCAGATAGCCAAGCACCACTTCAACCACTCCACATCAGTGCAGAAGACGAAATTGTTTTGATTATCTGTGCCCTAATTGCTGATAGCTCTGGGAGCTCTATCAAATGTGTGGAAAAAATGCGATAAATCATTTCATTTTGCAATCCAAAGTCTGTTTGTATTTTTAAATGTGACAATATTATATTTAAAAGCAGACTGATTGGGATTTATCTGTTGGCTACCGTAGGGTGAAAAATGTAACAAAGTAGTCGAACTTCTAAAACTCTAGACATCGAAATTAAAGTTTCGTTTTAATTTTTTTATTGAAAAGTGTCTTTACCATGATTATGAGTTATGGATTTAAAATTGCATAGCATTTGTGTCAAGTTGAAAAGAACTTCAAGCGAAGTAAGTTGAAAGTTGTTTACTTTGGAAATTGTTTGTGATTGGCAGGTCGTTTGTTATTTGTTATTATTGCGATGCACTTGGGCGGCTAAAGGAAATAATTAGTTTCGCGGGTGGGATTCCTTGGTTATGTCACTTGGAGTCGCCTTGGACTAATTACTCGGGACAAATGTATACCTTAACAGTCTCTGGCATGCTGTCCGTGGCAGAGAATTTCGCTATCGGTCTCAATTAATTAACATCATTTGACTTATTGACACATGGGCCACAGCGCCGACGACGACTTGCCTCCTCCTTGGATGTCGTTGGCGGCTGATAAAATATATGTAATTAAAATGAGCACAATTGAGGGGCCAGTGCTAATTAAATCATTTGATCTAAGTACTCGTGCATGTGTTCATTTGTTTTTCGTTACTTTTCCATAGGTCTTCTGCCCCCCATACACCACACCACACCCGCTCTTTGCATCTGACATGTCATGGGGCTTGCGTGTGACACACGGCGTATGCGCAACATAGAGGGTCACACATTTGGACTCTTACTTAATTTACACTATTATCCGCAGGAAAATCAAACTCCGATAGGTGTGAGCCCATGATTGTTAGCCCGATAATTGCTTTTAAATGGACGCTAATTATTTTATAACTCCCGGGTATGCGAGACGTCGGTAAATATTTGTCAAGACCCCATAAATCGAACCTGCACTAATGAGTTAAGGCAACTGAAATTAAAATTCGGTCGAACGGTTTATAAATAGGAAGGGTGCGCAATCTTAAAGTCCGCCTTTTGATTGCCACTTGAGGTCCGAAACTGATATCGATAGGATTGCATAAATTCATAATGGTGAAGGTAATTACATGCTTATCATGGCCTTCTTGAAAACTAATCATAGGTGTACTATATTTGGCAAGGTGATTCAATTTAAGTTTATCTAGGAAGAGTTGCTAATGGAAAATTAAGTGTTTGGTGTTAGTTGAACTTGTTTCGTCTATAGAAACTCTGTAACTTTTTAAAACATTTTCACAAGCTGTTGCATTTGAACTCCTAACAAAGTTCAAAGGCACTTTACACAGTAAAATTTGTAAGTTTTGGGGGGCATTCCCCCACCTAACTGCTCTTGATAACGTTTCAGGGTCTCGTAAAGATACACTCTGAGGGTTGTAGGCCACACTCTCGGATATTTGTTTATGTATGCAGGTATCCGGTGTCACCTCTTATCGGTGATAAAAATACGCAAAATATTAGATAGCGGGTTTCCATTTATTGGGCACCCTCGATATGACTGTGCTGTAGTAGTTAATAAAATTCATTGGCCTCTATCGGCGATCATTGTTAGCAAATATTTGCTTAGCCTGCACTTGACAGAACTGTATATTTGATTTCTATCCTATTCTCTGGGGATCCCACCTTGTACAAGTATCTATCCGTAACATTTACTTTCCATGCAGGTATAACAAAATTAAATAGTTGACATATTTTTGTGAAAAAGCAAATGTCACGTTTGCAAAATAAGTTGTTAGGGTTCTCATGCTTTTCTATTCCTTTCAACAAGCTGTATATATAATTGGTTTTGGAAACTTTAAGTTATTGATTTATCGCATACAAATTTCTTTCTTTTTATGAGCATGCAATAGCATGATTAATTTATTTGAATTTAGTTTTAAATTTTGCAATTTTCAAACTGACTTTCTCATTGTCATAACTTTGACAAAAGAGCCTTAAAAATAGTTTTTATATTTTAAAGGCGTTTTTCTTTGATATAGTAAATACAATTCGATGAAATCATATTTGAAACGTTTTATTATTTTATTTAGTAGCCTCTTGTTATTACAAAAGTGACTTTCTCAAAGACATAACTCTGGCAAAAGAGACTTTTAAAATTGTTTTTATACTTTGAAACGATTTCTTCTTTGACTTTATTATTATTTGAATCAATTCTAAGATAAGGCTCATAATTTTTATGGATTTCCTGAGGGGATTTCTCCTTTTTATCAAATATGATTAATGGGTATTATAGCATTTTACAGTGCATCTGAATGCATACAAAACTACTCACTTGGCCATAAATGATTCTGAGACTGACTCATTAAATTCCCCGTCACGAAGGTATGAATTTCACTCACTATTGTGTTCTGGCAAACATTTGTAAGGGTGCCGCGAGGCAACCAACCAACCACCTAGGCCGAAGGTCTGAAGGCAGCACCTCCAGCTGGAGCGGAGCGAGTGACGTCATCCCAGACACACACACACACACACACACACACATATATACTCGACCGCCAACTCCGTCTGAGAGAGTGTGAGTGAAGTGGAATTTTTGAGCAGCATGTTTGGGCACTTGGGAACGGAACGGAACGATCGATCGCCGACAGTCGGGTTGGGTCGGATCGGATCGGATCGGGAGATATATTATGTATAGTCGTCGTCGTTGGTTTGGTGGTGCCTCAGCATTTGTTTGTTCGCCGCAAAACGAATCGAGGCGAAGCGTTCGCCCCGCCGCTCTGCTGTTGATATTTTGTGGCCGATCGCGAGGCGAGCTAGTCTCAGTCCAGAGTCGACTCTCTGCACGTGCGTTTCGTGGTCCGGACTTTCTGGCACTGCCACGTTTCGAGACTATATCATAGCCACACACCACCGATCGAGCGAAGAAGTAAACACACAGCGTCGTCTGGATTTCGGTTATTTTCGGTGCTGCCTTAAGGAATAGATACTCGTATTTATTTTCGAATCACTCAATTCCCCCTTAGGCAAGTGCTCAAGTGTGCAGATACGAAAGTATATGAAAGATATAAAAGTATCTGAAAGATACAAAAGTATTTGAAAGATAGAAAAAAAGAAAGAAACAAATTATGAAACACAGCCCCACCTAAAAAACAAAAACCCATCCTAAGCTGATCACTCAAGCCAATCGCGGTGCTGGCACACAATTAATTAGCTCGCCAAGCGTTTTGCAGTGCGAGAAAGCGGAACATCGATGGTTATTTGTTACTGAAGGGAAATGCAAACACCAAATCCGTGTGTGTAAACCCCAATGAAGTGCCCTTTTGTCCACCCAATTTGTTTGCGACTTTCGGGGAATTTTAAGTGAGTCTTGTGCCTCGAATGGGAATTGGAAGCCTCAGCTGAATCTGAATCCGAAACTGAAGTACTTACAGTTCATGAGTTGCGGCGCTCCGCTGATAATAATTACTATACTCGTATGCCGCGGAGCAAGTGAGTCTCGTTTCTCGATTTCGAATTTCGCTGGCGCGGTAAATATTTACCAAATGGCCATGCAGTGGAAGTGTCAGTGAAAAGTGAATAATTTCAAGGGAATTCGGTGCTAAGAAGCCGAGCCAGAACTAATTCACTGATTGCCAGTTGGATTTTCATTTTGATTGTTTCGGTGAGTTTCGGTTCGTGAGTGAGTGGTGGTCCAAAATACGAGTATATGTACACATATCATTTTTTACCTTTTTCTTAATTTATGCATATTCTATTCGAAATGTTATTCCGTCTGGTTGCGGCTTTTTAGCCAGCTGTGTTGGCTTTGTTTATCTCGGTGGGGTTTTGGCAAGTACATATGTACGAGTATGTATGTGTGAGCGATGTTGTTTCTTTTGTCTTTCCGCCCCACTGTAATTTAATAACCTCCTCCATTGTGCCTCCTAATCGTGCCACCCCCTCGACCTCACTGAATTTAATTATGAAAGCTTTTAAACAAAAAATTTCTCAAATACTCTCGGATCGGAAGGCGTCCCTTTTATTGTTTATCAAACCGCTTTCCCCACTCTTTAGTTTCCAGAAACCCACAATCGCACTCACTTTATCCGACAAGTGATTGCCATGCACTTGAACTTGAAAGCCATTACAGATTTCCGGGTCCGGTGTAGTTTATCTTTAGCTGGGTGTCTTTTCAAGAGGTTTTGGATGCACAGCTCATCTCTCTTTATGTCTATCTATGGGCTTAAATAGGGTAATAATTCATCGGTGCATTCGGATTTTGTCTTTCCCATGACGACAATCTGTTGAGGGGCTGTAATAGAATCATCCAGCTAGGATTGCGGTCATCAGTGGCTACTCAATGGGAAGCATTCTCATATATTGTTTTACATATTTCAATTTGTCATTTAATAGCCAATGATTTTTTGTGGAATTTAATCTACCAGAAAATGGGTGAATTCCTCATGGGATTTATTCTTAAATTTCATTTTTTAATCATAGCGAAGTTCTTATCAAACACTTGGATTTTAACACTGCTATTCAATTATTCAAAAATTAATGTGAAAAATATTTTTCACTGCCATTGAAGTGCTTGTTAAATTAACTACAAAATGTTAAATCGCCTGAAGTTGTAATACTCGAACATTCCTTTTAATGATGTGCCTTTTGAAAACGTGGAATTTAACGAATAATTAAGCACTCTTGAAAAAGCTTATTTAAACGAAAATGAAAAACAAACAAACATGCACAAATAAAAACCCGGGAAATGAATATTCAGCTGCAAATGCAAATCAACAAATCGGGAACTTTCAGCCTGGTCCTTGCCACAGCGATAGGTGCTCAAAATCATCCATCAAAATTGCAGAAATGTTAATTAAAATGACAACAATAGCTGCAACTAATTAAATTTTCAAATATTTATTTAACGTTGAATACTTTGTATATACTTAAAACTTGTATGAGATGTCTTCCTGGGAATTTAATCGAAAATTATGAAAATCATATTTATCTAAAATCGATCAATAAATAGTGGCATCATGAGTGGAAATGTTAATTAAAATAAAAACAATAGCTAAAACTCTTTTTGTTTTCAAATATTTATTCAACGTTGAAATCTTTGTACCACAAAATTATATAAACTCAAAGTTTATATCAAATATCTTCGTTTGAATTTAATATGGGAATCAAAAATGATGAGAATCATATTTATCTAACAACCTATCAATAATGAGTGGCATAACTGTAGAACCTGTGCAAATATAAACCCTTGGAGGGATATCAAATGCAGCTGCATTGAGCGTTCCCATTCAGAGAAAAAAAAACCGCGCCTGGCAACCGAAAATCCTCGATTGAGGGTTGCTCCCAAATGACCGTTTGCCACCCCGAAACGCCGAACCCTATTGATCGTCATTTTTTATGGGGTTGCATTTGAAGGTCGTGGCCTATATATCCGTCATTCACAAACATATACAGAGCCGAACTGGATTCCACGGGTCTCAGCTGGTCGCTGTCAGAGCGCATAAAGGCAAACTAAAACTGAACCGAGCAGAACAACATGGAACGGGGAACGGCACACACATGCCTCGATTAACTTGTCCATTTGCCAAGCCATTGACACAGACCGACTAATGGAAATGCAACTCAAATTGTCACCGCTGCTCCTCTTAATGATTCTCGACTGTGGGTGCGGCCTGGCGGGGGAAAGGCTGCCATTTTCGGTGGGAGATGGGGGGCGGGATTTGTGGCTCAACTGGCGCTAGCGGTGGCTGATCCAGGAGCTTTGGCTGTCAGCCACAGACAATAGCTCGGAAAATGTCACAAAAAATACAAAAAATACAAAAAACCCAAAGAAAGGCAAAAGAAATCAGGCAGCAGACGGAGAAAGCGAGACGACGAACCGGAGATCACAACAGAACGCAACAGAGAACATTTAAACTAATAAATCATTGACCTTGCGAACCTTGACGAGTGCACGAGTAGTTAGACAAGTCCACCAAAATGTGCATGGATGGCACTTGGTGACTAGACGAGAGACCACACTCGAAATAAAGGGGGGTACTTGTAAAGTACTCAAGAAAATACAAGTATTTGCATTACCAAAGAAATAGTATTTGAAAAATAAACAAACACAAAATCGTATATAAAGAGCCTAAATTATTAACAATACATATACAAATATTTAATACAAATTAGGTAAACAAAATTGAAAACTGAAAACTGAAGCCGCTGATTTATTGGCTGTCAATTGGAAAAAAGCACATGATTTATATTTATGATATAGGTATTGTTCTGAGTTATAAACACTTTTCTGAAAATGTTTATTTTCAAAAAGGAAGAGCATATTTATAAAAATTTAAAATAAATATTGAAGTGGAATTTATCAGGAATTTGAAATCAGAACGTTTTATTGATTTTTTATTTTCTTTAATTGGAAAAGGCACATGATTTATATTTATAGTTAGTCAGATATAAATACTTTTCTGCAAATGCATAGCATATTTTCTATGATCCCAAATAAATATTATAAAAGAGGAATTTATCAGGAATTTTATATGAGTTTTTTTTTTATTTTCTTTAATTGGAAAAAAGCACATGATATATATTTTATGAGTAGTCAATGTCCAAACAAGTTTTTTTGTTTTCATAATTAAAGAGTATATTTTCTAAGGAATTTTAAATCAGAGTTTTTTGTATGGATATTTTTGTTTCTGAAATATATTAACCAATTTATTTTTGTTGTAGACCCAATGTTCTTAATTGTTTTGAGTTTTTCCTAAGTGCACGGATGAGAATTTGCAGCCCACTGCGGAAATGGGACTGGAAATGTGAATGGGACCGGGATTGGGACTCAGAATCAGAATCAGCCCAAGAATGAGAATGAGTATTTGAGGAAATTATGCAAAGCGCAGCGCCAAGTCACTAAACAATACACAAAACGCCGAGTAGCTGTGCAGTTGACAATTTTCACCTTTTTCGCCTTTTGTCTTCTCTGTGTGTTTTCTAGTATTTTTTAAAGGTTTTTTTTTAAGTTTTTAATCAAGATTTATGGCAATTGGCCGGGCATTCGGGATGGCGATTCCGCTTTCTATTACTTAAGCGATTGCGTGGGCGTGTGTCGGGCGTAAGGCGTCCGTCCAGTGAAATTCTTTTGCGTAAGAAATCCGCTAATCAAAGTGATGTGACGTTGTGCTGCGGCTCCTGCGGTTGATGGAGGAATTCATAAATTAAATACGCGTTTAATTGGCATTAGCAGACGTACGCCCTTTCATGCCAGAAATACCCGTTGTGCATTAGCATTAGAATTCGCATAAAATTATTTGAGATTATAGCCAGTTCGCTTTGATGTTGCCTGATGGCCCACTAATGGGTTACAATTTGGGCAGCCTGACCCCCGAACCCGATGAAATTCAAATTCCGAGTCGGGGTTTCGAGACTCGGAAACAAATTTTAGCTGTCTTGGCCAGCGTCAGAGTCGGCGTCAGAACAAAACCCTATTCCATGGGGTCTCAATTGGCCAAGTCAGGTAAACGCTTTTCGGTTCTCCGCTTTGCTTTGGCATTCTTATTGGTTTTTTCTTGGATTTTGTGGGCCGCAAACTTGAATTTTCTCACATGTTTGTTGGGTACGTATTTATCATTCTTTGCTTTGTTCCCACTTATATATATATATATAACATATAACATATATATAGAAAATATGGGATGGACGAGGGGGAGTCTCGGAAAGAAAGAATAGTGTGTGTTAAAAAATTGTCTGAATCATCCTGACGCCGGTTGGAACAATTCGTGCAATGACCTGTGAAATTATGTGGATTATACTTATGAACCCACACTCAAGTATCCCTCCTAGCTATTCGGTATTCCCCGAGGGCCAAACCGGTAGCTCTAAGTGGTTAGACAACAGATATTTAACTTTCCTGGAACTCCTCGCACATTTCGGGCAGCGTGAGTGTTATTAAGAATTTTTGAGCTCTGGAAAGTTTCGGCCAAGAACAAATATTGTATTTAGCTGGCTCATTACTTAAACACTTGCTAATGTTTGCTCGTTTCGATTTGCATAGGAAACCTGAATCCGAGACGGGTTTTGGCTCCCGTTCGACATCCGATGGCCACAAAGTTGCTGTCTAATCAGCATCGAGCTTAGAATTTGCTAATTGGCAGCCAGAGTTATGCTGCCCAGGGATTTACCAACCAATCAATGCAAATAGGGGTTTCGTGCAAACGACCCTAAGCTCGGTTCGAAGTTCATTTTGGCACAAGTTTTGGGTAATTGCCAGAGGTGTTAGCCTGGCCTAAAGCTAACTTCACAATTTTCTGGAAGAAACACAGATCCCACTGATTTGTGACTAATTAAATTACCAGTTCAATTAAGGTAAAACTATTTGCTTCTTAAATATATACCCATAAAACTGGGGGGGACGTGTATGAGACTACGTGTTCAAATGCAGAACATGCCATCGCAAAATCCCATAAAAAAATATAGAATGCATTCGTTTGGTTTTTTTTTGCAGTTTATTTTTTTTTTGTTTTGCCATTTTGCTATTGAACATGGCTTTGGCAGCATTCTGCGTGACAGTCATGTGATGCACTGGCTTCTGGCTGGCTGGGCGCAGATACCCAGACTGAAAGGTAGTCACTCCGGCACATGCCACACATGACCCATATCCATTTTTATTGCACACTTAGGCAGGGTCATTAAGCGGCGGTTAAGGCGACAATATTCATATGAGACGCCGCGAGGCTTTACGATCCCAAGTCAGCTATAGCTATAGCTACAGCTAAAGCTAATGCTATGCATATAGTATATATACATATAGTATATCATATAGTATAGCAGGTGCTCGCTTTAATAAGTCGCTGGGAAACAACAAACAAACTGAGCAATCAGCACGAATTTTTTGGACGAATCGTTTTGCTGAGTCGGCAAAATACAGTTGGACGTTCCTAATTCGAATCACCATCTGTCAAATAAAAAATCTCTGGCATGGCAAGACTTTCATTTCAGAAGAAATGTTTACATTATATTTTAGAGATTATTTTTATGGAATTTAAATGGCTTTTTAAATGTGCTTTTATTGGCACAGGCTTTCCAATTAATTTGGGAGTGCCTCTCAAAATGTTTAATTGTTCAAAATGTTTAGAGAAAAAATTGTGATTGATTAAAAAAATGTGTAATTTGAATATTTCTCAAAAAACTCGTTAAAAATGTTAGAGAAAGTTTGGGTATTATTACATTTGAATATCTCTAAATTATCGAAGATGGTTTTAATTAAAAATGTATTAACATTTTAATTTCTAATATCTTGTTCATTAAAATACAAATATGACAAGTTGAATATATAGAAGTACAACTGTAGATAAACAACCGAATTATGTGGGAATTTATTAACTTATTGACTTGCGAAATCATACACAATCGATTGCCTTCAACATTTCTTTGAACTGGCTTTAGTTTCTTCGATTCAGACGTGTGCGTCTCTTTATGACTGATTACTTGGAAGCTCTAACCGGCTCTTATTAAAGCCAGATTTCCTGTGAATTGCAAAACGTATTCGCCTTCGATTCCGACTGAGTATTTTTGTTTCTTTTGCTGTGGCCTCCATATGGAGGAGGCATGAATATCCCCCAGCCCAGCCTCTGGGCAAATGTAATATATTTTTATTAACCTTTATTTCGATTCGGCAGCTTTTGTTCCTCCTCCTGGCCTGGTGTGATTTGTCCCGAGTTTGCTCTTCTGGGCATGACTCTGGCTCTGACTTTGGCTTTTGCACTTAATTTATGCCGCCACAAATGAAGCAGAATAAAAACAGTGGACTCACTTCTTCCTACTCCTTACTCTCTACTTCTTGCTTCGGAGGAGGCGAAAGTCAGCTGCGTACTTACCAAATGGCATGATATTTCCATTTCCGAGTCGTAAATACATGCAGGCTCCTCTCGCTCTTTACGACTTTAAATCATAAAAAGTCGTCGCTTGTTGCCCTCCCCCCGGAATCTCTCCGAGATCCCCGGACTCTCGGCAACTCCGGCCCAAAACCCACTTACAAGTATCGTCCAAGGGCTTCTGTTTGCGGCATAAAAGCCCGCGAAATATTATTTATGGTTATTTTCATTTGAAATTTATAAGCGAAAAACCATATGATATAAATAAGTAAGTGTGCCGCACAAAAGGCAACTTGTCCTGGGGACCAGGTTTTCCCATTCGGAGAGGTCATTTCCCCCTTGTCGCACAAACTTGTTTTGTTTTATTGTTTCACGCTTTTCTAGACCAGGCCAGAAACAAAAAGAGGAAAACTTGTGGTGCCTTCGTTATTATACTCGTATTTATTTAAAGCATTTCTCTTGCCACTTGTTGTGTTTGAGTATTTATTTGCACGCCTCCCAATACCAATACTACGAATGTCACAAATTCAGTGAGTGTGTAACACACTTTCCGAGTAATCTTGTCAAGAGTTTTCCATAAATATGGCGCGTGTGGGAGATATTTGTCTGATCACGAATTACTATATGTGTTGGAAGCAGACATAACCCAGATTCTCAGGTTTTCAGAGTTTGCGATGAATACTAATAAGGAGAGTCGTTTGAATGGAGCCATTTCCATGGCAAACTGAAGTTTAGAAAATGTAATTAGTTTTGTTATTTGACACCCAATCAAAGTTAACTCAGAAACAAGTTCTTCAAAACTCGGCATTAATTAATCAATTTGTGAAATCTGGTTATTAATTCAATTTATTCACATGCTAGTTAGCAATCTGCCTGAGGAAATCCCTCTTCAATGTAAACATTGACCAAGATTAACAGACAGACTTAATGCATTTTGATAGCATTGCCTTTAGACAAATATTTTCACTAATTAAGAAAACTCCAAAATTACTATCAATGTAAGGCAAATAGCTTTTGGCAAAATGGGGTCAAGTTGCAACTAAAGCGAAAAACCCGCACACCTAGAGAAAAACCGAGTTGTTTTGATTTTTTATTGCCATACAATGAGTCATTTAATGTCAGTTAGAATGCTAATTCAAATTTATACTTTTCATTGCGGCATTATTACTTTTTTAGTGCGTTCCTTACTTTGAAATGATAATATTTATTAACATTTATACGTTTCTAGGTGGTCAAAAAACTTTGAGTTAACTTTTTATTGAGGCATTCAATGGAATTGCGTAATGCTGAGCAGCTCTGAATAAGGAGGTGGAGCTCCTCCATATACGAAGCGGTGGCCTTAAAGCCAAACGCGACTTGCCCCAAGATGAGATTTATGTCAACATAGTGAGGCAGTCCATATTCTGGCCGGGATTTGGCCAAGGATGCAAGGGGGAGCCATTAAATGGCTCGAAACCAGAAACGAGAACGAGAACCAGAAGACAGTGGGCGGTATGAGAAATGTTGCGTCATTTCTCAGGACTCTCTGACAACATGGACGTTAACGCTTTAATGTCTGTCAGTCGCCATAGCCCCTTAATCGCTTAAGCGGTTGACTCGACTCGAGGCGGAGTCCCCCTCCGGATTCCTCCAGATTCCTGCTCCCGGACTCACACACATTCCTCTCCCCAACCAAAACCATCCGCAACCCTTTGGGCTGGCTGACATGAGATGTGGGCTAAAAGAATTAGCCCGATTGCCGAAATGACTTCCATTCTTGTTTATTACCAAACAGTTTGCATTTTTTTGTGGCTTAAACAGGGCGTCCGTCCCTGCGTATCCATCTGTCTGAAGGAACTCGCTTTCCCCTTCCTTTACCCAACTGCTTTGCATTTTTCCCGCATTTTCCCAGGGCTAGTTGCTAGTTTATTTGCCAGGACTTTGGGTGGGCGTAGAATAATGTAATACAATGCGGATCAGCACGCTTGACTTGCTCAACTTTTGCTCTGTGTGTTTTTGACACTTTGTTGCTCCTGGTTTCCTCCTCCCTTCGGGGTCTTGGTCTTGGTTTGTTAATCCGCTTTGATGCGTATCTGTGCGATACGTATACATATGTACGTGTGTATCCCTGCTGGCCAGACTGACAAGATGACCTCCTGTCAACCCCTGATGAGACGGATACGGCGGATACGGCGGATACGGAGATACCGAGAAGATGGCCCAAAGTTTTTTTTTGTTTTTTGCGCGTGCCACATCACTGATTACCGCTTGGCATTCTATCGAGGGGCATAAAAACGATTGATATCAATATCGGGGCAATAGCAAATAACACGTGACATGTGATGTCTAGTCATTAGGTCCTTGCTGGTAGCTGGTAGTTGGTAGCTGGCATGGAGAGTGAGCCTTCTTAGTTGCTTAGTTGACAAAGTTCGAATGTTTAATGGTTGCCGCTGCCTTTTTGCTGCTTCGAGCATCTTGTAATTGAGGCTGGGCAATAAAATTCGTTGGCACTTACAATTTGATGACCTCGGTCGGTGCGAATTTTGCCCTCACAATTTATTCAACTCTCTCAAGAACATTTTCCTGCATTTCATTTAACTCAAATACCAAGAAAGAAGTTCATCCTAGACGGTCGCAACTTTTCAGCTGATGAGGCCAAAGAGTTAAAATCTCCCAGGGGCAGGGACTGAAGCTCCCTTTGGAACTCCCGCGAAGGGCCATTAAATCTAAGCATTTAATTCAGGGGAACAGCTTTATATGCAATTGTTGCCAAATACCACCGACGTTGTAAAAATCGTATTTTATTGGAGCAATTGAATTGCGAATGGGCGTGGAATTGAGTAATGAAAGGCAGGGAGCGGACCCCGCTTCAAATAAAATTGGCAACCATCGAGGCGACTCGCTGTGGCAATCACAACTGGGTCCCCACTGTCAACAATTATTATACGGATACCATTTTTTACAGGCATCCAACGGAAGCTCCCTTATTGTTGGCAAATTCATGGCCAAAACGGAGCAATGGCTTGCTAAATGCTCCATTTTCGGGTGATGGGGGAAACTGCCACTTCTTCTAAGAAATGGCCAATTAATCAGAATGAGGTCATAAATCAGCAGACTTCGTTGCAGAACGCTTCCATACACATAAAAAAACAAATGGTGAAATGGGGCTCTAGCCCCATAACTCATAACTAAATTTTAGCCAAACTTAAGCATTTAATTTGATGGGTTCTAAAAATAAAAAAAAGCTGTATAAATTATAGAATGGATTAATTTGAGAATATTTTTAAAATTTTATTTTCACTATTATTCTTTATTTTTTAAAGTTTTCCATGATTTACACATTAAAAAAGTACGGGTTTCTTAGCCCATAACTAAATGCTAGCCACAGTTTAGTGGGTTAGCAAATAAATACAAATTTTAGAACGATTTAAAATATTATTTACTCTTATATTTTGTATTTCTTAAGTTGACTACATATAAATTTAATGTAAAGAAAGAAAAAGTAAGGGATTGCAATAAAATTAAGCATTTCCTTTGCTGGACTGCTGCATCAATTTAAAATATTATTTTCTTTATTATTTGTATTTTTACATGTGGACTTCAATTTGTACATATTAATTTAATTTGTACTCAATTGAAGACCACTTTCCTTCGGTGCTACTGCCAAAAGGCCCAGAAGCTGTTTGCTATCTGTCGAATGCCAGATGACTTCTGCGAAACTTTCAACTCTGCCAGCTTTTGCGCTTATCATTGGCCGTCTGGTTTCGGGGTGAAGGGTCAAAGGGTCGGCCTTTGTGTCTCACGTTGATAAGCCAGCCGCTGGCCAGAAGTTTTTCCGCACCTGCCCAGGATGCCTGACAACCGGCAGCTGACATCTGCTGGCCTGGGACTGCGATTTTGACTGGGGTTGCCACTGGGACTGGGATTGGGACTGGGATTGGGTTCATTGAATTAAGATCTTAATTGCTGCAATAAATTCGTGCAAATTCAGCCCTGCCCAGCTGAGCAAAGTTCCCACAATTTCTGTAAAAAACGGCCTAATTGGCGCAATTAGCCAGCGTTTTGCCATCTCTTTCGCTCTCTCTCGCAGCGTATCTCGGTCTCTTTCGTAGCTTTTAGTTTGACTTTCCTATTATGCTATTGGGCGTTTTGTTATGCTAATTGTTCGGCTTTTGTTTGTCGTTCGCACTTGTCGCACTGTCAAACTTGACCTATTAAATTCACATCCACAACAGATGCCCAGCTGACGCGGAAAGCGGTGACAAATTGTCCCTGTCGCAAATACTCCTTTGGCACTTCCGTTTTCGCTTCCGTTTGGGTGTTCGCTCTTCCTTTCTAAATGGCGCCAGGTGCGGCAGTTGAGCACAGGGAATCCCTGAACACACACACATGCAAACGTGTGCCATCCAAGCAAGCCTCCTCCACCTGGCAACCACATCAGCCGACTAATCATGATTAATTTGCATCAATTTGAGCTTAAGCTATTTTTGGACTGCCTCTGGCACCCTGATGCCTCTGCTGCATTGTGTCACCCTAATGGCTCTGAGTATTACCTCAGGGGAATTTGGATTTCGTCACGGAAATATGACACTAAAGCTGGCGAAAGTCGATATTGGAAATATCGAAAAGGAGTCAAGTCAGATCTGATTGGAAAACTTTTTACTTTGACTACCAACAAAAAAAAAAGAGATTCCACTAAAGTTCAAGGGTTGTTTAAAATACAAAAAATAAAACAAAAATTGCATTGGCATTTGATACGATTTAAATTTTTGGGAAATTGAAACCCATCAAGCATTAAGTAATTGTTTTTATTTTCAAACCAAAATTGAAATCAATAGGATATTCACACAACGGTGTAGAAAAACAAACGTCCTCCCAGCTATTTGCCCCCTTTGTCCAATCAAGCAGACATAGTCAAAGGGTTGTGGGATTCTCGCCATCTGGTCAAGACAGACAAACAAATTTTGGGAAAAGGCCAAAACACAAAAAGAAAAACACTGAACACTGAAAATGCAACACTTTTATTGTTTCTTTTGTTCGGGGACAACATGAAATTGTTTTTATTTATTCCAGTGTCCTTAAAACAAAACAGAGAAAAGGACAAGCCGAGTGGGATTACAAAACTATGCTTAATTGTGTATGCATGGATCGGCAGACCGTCTTAATGCATAATCGAGTGTGTTTTTATTAGGAAAAAAACAACCTTTTCGCTTTCGGGACACTTACTGATTCAGCGAATTTGGGTTTCATCTTGATGAGATTTATGCATCCATTTGATTTATGTGTCTCTTTTTTTTGCACCTCTTTGCAGATAGCTTTAAGAGCCCGCCTTTAAAACGCCAGTAACGGATGTTCTGATTTTGTTCTGCCCACAGACGACGACCGACAAAAGGACATATAGCCCGACACGCCTCATATATACACAATTAGCCACAGTGAATGGGTCGATTGAGTAGGCTCCACAAAAAAAAAGTTTCGACCCGCACACGGAAACCGCAACAGCAGCAACACCCGCCGAAATCCTCCCCAGGCGAGGACCCTAAAATACCCAGAAACAAACAAACACAACACCGACCCAGATGTCGGACACAATCTCCTTCGAGTTGGGCTCGGCGGCGGACCGGCCCCCCAACAGGTTCCAAGTGAATCCGGTCAATGGCAACAGTCGCAAGTCGCAGGACGGATCGGTTGTAGGTTCCGGATCCGGTTCCAGGGGCGGAAACGCGGACGAAGGACCCCACGAAGTCTACCGGCGCCTTACAAATGCCGACGGCGAGCTGCTCGAGGACGACACATTCGATGCGACACAAATGCTGAACAAACACCAGCCCAGGATGCAGAGGTAAGTCCTTAAAGTACAGATAAAAAAAAGGGGAATTTAAAAATCTTTGGAGAAATTTTGATGATTGAAGGAACAGGAAAAATAAATGTATAATGTAGGCAAATAAAGAATATAAGGAAAATGGTTCGAGGCCATATTTAAAAGAATTTAATTTAATCAGAACATAAAAATATACAATTTTTTTAACCACTTTTCTACAATTTTTATTGTCTACTAGACACGTTTAAGAAGTCCGAAAATTAAGTCTCGCACTCCAAAACTAGAATCTTTAAATTATATGACAATATTACAGGTTGTTACTTTGTTATTTCATATTTTTTTTTGTTATATGATTATTCTTCGAGTGTATTTCGGGTCGGCACGGGTGCGTTTTTCGGGTCTCTAACCCAGGTCGACCTTTTCCCTTGTCTATTGTGGCAAAGAATGGAAATTTCTTGAATTTAGCATTTTCTTGTAATTGTTTAGTGTTTCATCAAACAAGGATTGCTTTTGTCGCCTGCTGAATTTTGTCCTTGCTTAATTATGGCGTTAACATTCCGCCCCTGCTCCATCCGGTCACAAAGGATGTATGGTGGAGTGGTGGAAAATGGGTTCCACTGAAGGGAATTACCGCGCTAGTTGGGAAGTCCTTGAATAAATTAAAGTTCTCGTCACAAAGCAGATGAGATTTAAATGCTCGAGGAACTGGATTATGAGGAGCTAATATGTCAGTCAGCCCAACGAGAAGCCGGTTAATCATTCACGGAACATTTGCTGCCATTGAAATTTTCAGTCCATCGCTCTCGGGGCAATCATTCAACATTGATTAAATTTCGTTGGATTCCGAACAAGCCACGAAATGTGCCTGGTCCCGGGTCCCGTCGCATCCATCAGATGCCCCAAAGTTTGCCGACCCATGGCTGGTTCAACACTCTCCTGCCAACGGTTCAACACCCGCCAGTGTAAAAATCAAACAATACTACCAATCACAGACCATAGTAATAACAATCACTTACGCTTGTGTTCCCCATTGGCAGTGGACAGCCAATTTGCATAGTCCCGGGAAAAATAAAAAAGGAAATGGGGATTGACATTGGCAGTCTGTCTTTTTTTTTTTGGGAACTATAAAATGTTCCCCTCGATATGTAGTCGTAACATCACGCAGATGTCACGAAGACAACAGCCAGTCAGCCGGATAGCCAAGTTATGATAATGAGGCTTATGAAAATATTATAGCCCCGTTTATTACCAACACACGCCCACCAACCTGCTCCTCTGACGAAGTCAAGGCAACGGAATTTCGATTACGAGGGAGGCTTCATGTAAAAATGGCCTTTAATCGGCTCCAGATTGGCAGTTCCTGCATAAATTAATGTTAAGCCTACTTAAGCGCCTTCTTGAGTTTTAAGCGACTGAGTTCGTGTTCGCAGATTGATAATTAATTCCCGATTCCTGCCTCCTCCTCTCTTCCTCCTCTTATACCATTCCTTGTGAATGCGTCTCAAATTAAATAAATCTCATTGACATACAATCGACTGGATCATCATTATGGGTGCGTACCACGTTTGCTGCCAAGCAATTCCCGAAATCCAAGCAGACAAACCGCACAGACGCACATAAATTGCTCCACTGGCATCGGGGCGTATATCATATAAATATCCTGGGGCACAGACTCCTGCTGAGCAGGAGGCCTCGAGTGCGAAGGCAGGAATCGACTACAGGATACTTGGCATCCGGCCCTTAATGCGATTGAGTGCTTAAAAATATCGCTCATACGCAATGTGGTCTTTAAAATGCGGGCTTTTTTTGTAAATACTTAGTTGCCCGCTCAGTACATTTTTTTTTTGTATTTTTTGATGTTTCCATAAATTACTGTCAGTCATCGAAATGCATTTGGTAGAGACAATTATTTTGTATTAAGGGCGCATTTAAAAAAATAACATTGTTGTTATTCAACACACCTGAATAAATTTTGATGCATTTGCATGTAGATATGCAAATAACAAAAGGGAAAAATATTTTGCAACTCGTAAAAGTTTTTAAAATGTTGAAAATGCATTGAATATATAAAAACTCGGTTTACCATAACTGATATTTGCTTTAAGTTGTGGAACATTGCCAATGAGTGCTTCTTTGTTGACGCATTGGGTGAAAAGTCACTTGAACTGCTCCCGATTAGCGAGTGCAAGCAGCAGGGTGTCAGGATGTTAGGATGTCAGTCTCTTAGCCTTGCAACATAGTATCTTGCCCCAAGATGCTGGCCCAAAAAAAAAGAGGAGACGAGGGCGTTGAACGGACGCCGAGGCGCGTGGGCGTGTCCTGGGGCCGTCTGCCCGATGGTAGACGGGCAAACTGGAAAATTGCCTCACTGGTAGACTGGCAGGCATCATCTGGGGGTTCCACAGACTCCGACTGACTCTTCCATATCCACGATAATTGTGCACACAATGGGCGGCAATCACGAAGTGCATGTATATATATATATATATATATGGTCGAGCCAACTAAATCGAAATAAATTCAATTGAATTTCTATCAACTGAATTGGCGGGTAATGAAAGTTATTGGCTGTGGGTTTAAAATTGAATCCTTGTTCACTGGGCGTGTCAAGTCGATTGGCTATTTAATCTGGTCTGGTCGTGGGAAAGCGCAAAGTGGTCTCCATGGCGAAACAATGTGGTGTTCAATGTTGGATGTGAAATAGTAAGCCCCTGACAGCCAGTCTTTGTCTTTCCTTTGCAGGCAATCCATCAAGAGCAGCTTTCGCGACAAGGATAAGCCATCTCGGTTTAAGGACCTGCAGACGACAACCCGCTTCCAGGTGGACCCGCAAAATGAGGAGTCCGAGGAGTCCAACGATTCGCAGGAGGAACGCGAGCTGCTGGACAACGAGTACGACACAAAATATGGTAAAAGTTTCCGGTCAGTTTGCTTTGCTCCACGCCTTTACACACAGAGAAAAAAATATGTGTTTTCATACATTTTTAGCATATTAAGAAAAACCTTTTTTTTACGCTATGTATGCTATATAATTATATGAGTTGAGCAAACAAACTTATTTGTTTGCAATATCAAGTGAAAGTGTTTAATTAATCAATTGAACTTTAAAGTGATTTTAATTATTTTTGTGATGTTAATAAAAAGCAAATATGTGTTTATTAAATTTTCATGACAAAATGTATATCAAATTATATTATTTGCTTTTAAATAAAATGTGGCAAAATTCCTATTTAATTAAATTAAATTATTTTCGTATTTACTCTGAATGAGCTTTAAAAATAACCCAATTAATTTTAAATGCTTGCGATATTTTTTCTCTGTGTACCCTCTTTAATTCCCTGTCGAATCTGTCACATTCAACTGTCCTGCCCCTCCACAGACACTTCACGCGAGAGGCGTTACCTCGTCTGGACAACTACAGGAATATGATGTCCATCCAGGCCGCCTACCGTCCAACGCTCGACGAGCTCCACAACGCTACGGTGACGGGCAAGGTGAGTGTTCTTCTCCTCCGATCCGGAACCGGATCTGGGCCGAAGTCGAAGTAGGAATAGGAATAGGGGCAGGGATGGGAACCTAAATGAATATTAACGCCTGGGTCGTAAACACGCCCCGGAATTCTGCAGGGCCACAAATTACAATTTCGCAGACCCCATAAAATAACAATACGCATGCTTTACGAGCGACGAAGTCGAAATTTAAATTTATACTTATTCGCCCCCAACGAAAGTTCGGAAAATGCGAAAAATTCAATACCCCATCAAGTGACCGGGACATGGGAGGCACCTCCTCCTGCTATCTGGAAAGTGTCACCCCGGCTCAGTTGGAAAAGCCATTTATGTCGAAAGCACATGAGCGTGACTGCGAATGGCGTCGGGAGTCAAATTGGTGGGTCGTTGGCACTGCACCAGAGGGAAATCCCGTGGTAATTGCTTGTCAACTGCAATATTTGCGGTTACGGTGGAGGTTGGAAGATACCCCATACCCATAGCCAAGCCCCTTGGAAGGTCTTCGCCTTTCTTAAATCTCTCACACCAACAATATGCAGTACTTTGCACCAGACTTAAACCGATTAAATTAGACAATATTTCATTGGGAGCAGCTGCTTCTGCTGCTGGAAGGTCCACTGACTTTCCATTTGACTTTTCACTCTGAATCATTCTGAAAAGTTTTCATTGTCGAAGACAAAGTGCAACGCAACGCCACCAATTGGCGCTAATTGATTTCCTCACTTTTCGATGTTTTTGTTTCATTTATCACCGCTCACAATTGGCTGAGTAAATGACTGTCAATAAGGGAAATTAAACTGTTTTGGGTTGCAGCCGAAGGTTCATTGTGAAATTTATGGGTTGCACAATATTTTACTATATATGTTATTGCAAGATGAATGGAATCAGATGTTCTCATTTTTAATTGGCTGAAACTTATACTAATTAAATAAACTTTCAAAGAACTCTCTATGTCATCTCAAGAGGCTCTTGAAATAATAAGCAATTAAGCGGGTTCTCGTTAAAAGTGCAAGGTTCAACAGATCAATTGGCTTAACGGTTGTTGTGGCCTCGGGGGCGTATGATTAATCTATCTAATAATATCACGACTGAGTGGGTGCCGTTGCCGTCAAAATTCCTGGTAGCTGAAGTCATCCATTTTGGAGTGGAAATTCTTTTTTCCGCAATGAAAAGGGGCCCTATTTAAATTTGCAGGTTCCTCCCTGAGCCCAAAAATTGTCGAAAAATAGACAGACAATTTACCCCACCCGCAGGTTTCTGGCTGTTTACCGAATCATTTATCAACACTAGACAGCTTTATTGAAATTTTTCTAGCCCCCAACCTTTGGTACTTCAAGCCCATTATCACACTGGAAAAAAACTGGAGTTTGGTAGAACATTTATTTGCTTTTATGATATATAATTCACTTTTTAAGGAGATATTCCTATAGTTATCGAACTAAAATGATTTAACAATTTGATTAAATTATTTAAATGATAACATGTTAATTGCTAAAATGTATATTTAATATTTATTTATGTGAATATGATACATATTATATTCGTTTTATGGCAAGCAAAATATTCAATCTCATATTGGTTTGACCACCCAAAGCGAGCAGGAATCCTTGAATGTTGTCTTTAATCTTTACTTTTAGCTAATATTTTCTCTCTGTGCACCCACAGAACACGCACAGCTTGACGCGCAACCAGGACCCGGAGTCGGGCATCATGAATGGCATCTTGAAATTCGGATGGATCAAAGGTGTGCTCATACGCTGCCTGCTGAACATCTGGGGCGTGATGCTGTTCCTCCGGCTCAGCTGGGTGGTGGGTCAGGCCGGAGTCATCGAGGGTTTCGTATTAATACTGACAACGACCGCTGTCACGACCATCACGGCCTTGTCGATGTCGGCGATAAGCACTAATGGTGTCATCAAGGGAGGTGAGCTCAATCCCACTCCTAGCTCCAGCTCTGCCGCAGGCTTTTTAATGGCTTTAATGGCTCTAAGTGGTTCTAACGCACTCGTCTCGTTTTGGGCTCGTCTAGGTGGTACCTATTACATGATATCCCGGTCGCTGGGACCGGAGTTCGGTGGCTCCATTGGATTGATTTTCTCCCTGGCCAATGCCGTGGCTTGTGCCATGTATGTGGTGGGCTTCTGCGAATCCATGCTGTCCATGATGAGTAACTTTGGCTGGGAAATCGTGGACGGTGCTGTGCAGGATGTTCGTATTATAGGTTGCGTCACCATCCTGCTGCTACTAATTATTGTGGTCGTCGGCATGGAATGGGAAGCCAAGGTGCGTATGCGTAATATTCGGTCCCTTGAGCATTAATGCAATTATTGCGCTCCCTTTCGGCTGGCCAGGCTCAAATCGGGTTGCTTATAATCTTGCTGGTGGCCATTGCGGACTTTGTCATTGGCAGCATAATCGGGCCCAAGAACGACCACGAGCTGGCCAAGGGTTTCCTCGGCTACAATGGTGAGTGGGAGCTTTGCGATTTTCCACATCCATTTTAATGAACTTTATTCTCACAGCAACCGTATTCAAAAGTAATCTCTTTGCGGACTACCGGCAGGAAAAGGATGGAGGCGTCCAGCATGATTTCTTTTCAGTATTCGCCATATTCTTCCCAGCGGCAACGGGAATCCTGGCGGGGGCCAATATATCCGGGGACCTAAAGGTGGGTTATAATCAAATTTAATTAAATCTTAAATTATATATGTATTCCCTTTTTTAGGACCCCCAAAAATCCATTCCAAAAGGCACCATCTACGCGATTGTGATAACCACTGCAACCTATCTGATCATGGTACTCCAATGTGGAGCCACCGTAGTTCGAGATGCCACCGGAAATATTACGGATGTCCTGAATGGCACCTTCGCATTTCTTGACTGCGAGCCTGGTATGCAATCTTATGCAGTTCAGTGTAATGTGTGTATTATTTAAATGTATATCGTTTCAGGGCAATGCAGTTTTGGGCTGCAGAACTCCTTCCAGGTGATTGAACTTGTATCTGGTTTTGGTCCCTTGATTTATGCGGGTTGCTTTGCTGCCACTCTCTCATCGGCTTTGGCCAGTTTGGTTTCCGCTCCAAAGGTTTTCCAGGTAACAGAAAATAATAGTCAGAAACATGTGGTGGTCTGAGTTGTGTGCTGTTGTATGTTTAATTGCAGGCACTGTGCAAGGATGAGTTGTACCCGAAAATTGTTTGGTTTGCCAAGGGTTATGGCAAGAACAACGAGCCCGTTCGTGGATATGTTCTGACCTTCGTCATTGCATCAGCGTGAGTAAAGGAGTTAATTAAATTATTGGTATTATCTTACATATTTTTTATACATAACCCCCAGTTTCATCTTGATTGGAGAACTCAACCTGATTGCCCCGCTCATCTCGAACTTCTTCCTGGCCGCCTACATGTTGATCAACTTCAGTACCTTCCACGCCAGTCTGGCCAAACCAGTGGGCTGGCGTCCAACCTTTAAGGTGGGTTAACCCTGGAAACATATTTCCATTGATTGTAACCTGATTGGAATTCGCATCCTTTCTGCAGTATTACAACATGTGGCTGAGTCTGCTGGGCTCCATTCTGTGTGTGGCCGTGATGTTTTTGATTTCGTGGGCCACCGCACTCATCACCTTCGCCGCGGTGCTGGCGCTGTACTTAATTGTGGCCTACCGGAAACCGGATGTCAACTGGGGATCGACCACCCAGGCCCAGACCTACAAGAATGCCCTGATGTCGGTGCAGCAACTGAACAACGTGGAAGAGCATGTGAAGAACTACAGGCCGCAGATCCTGGTTCTGTCGGGTCTGCCCAATACTCGTCCGGTTCTTGTGGATTTGGCCTACATGCTCACCAAGAATCTGTCGCTGCTGGTCTGCGGTCATGTGGTCCGGGGATCCAGCTCCCAAAAGTATCGCACTTACCTCCAGGAGCGTGCCGCCAACTGGTTCAGGAAGCATCGGGTCAAGGGCTTCTATGCTTTGGTGGATGGAGAGGATTTCGAGTCGGGCACTCGGGCTCTGATGCAGGCCTCGGGGATTGGTAAGCTCAAGCCCAACATCATCCTGATGGGCTACAAAACGGACTGGCAGACGTGCGAGCACAAGGAGCTGGATCAGTACTTCAACGTGATGCACAAGGCATTGGACATGTATCTTTCGGTGGCCATTTTGAGGGTTCCGCAGGGCTTGGATTGCTCCCAGCTGCTGGGCTCCCAGGATGGCTGGACGACCTCCACGGATGTGCCCCGCACCCTGCAGCCGAACGAGAGTTCCGGGGATCTGCAGGCGGCGGACAGTAGTGCCCGGAATGGTTTGGGCGGAAGCATCGACTCCCTCAGTCGGAACGTGTCGCAAGGTAAGGTGTTGGGATCTAGGACGAGCTCGAGGGACTTAAACTATAACGAAATTATATCTCTGATTATATTCCGCATGTGTCTCTCTCTATACCCTAATACTGCAACTGTCTAACCACACAATCCCAAACGCACCCTTGCACCACAACTGCAATCCCACAGAAGACCGCAACCGCAACGAAGTGCTCCCCAGTGAGCAGACGAGCCTGAAGATAGTCAAATGTAAGTAGCATGCCAGGTGGAATGGTGGTGGTGACCTACTAGGTGGAGCTCTGGGGGTGGCCTTGAGGAAACTTAAATTGCCATTACCAAATCTGAACACTTTTGGTGCGGGATTAAATGGATGTGGCAAAGCACATTAGGAAATTCAGGAAATATTTTAATGATTAACCAAACTATTTGATAGACAAAAAAAGAAGGTAATATTTAATCAATAAATATCAATTTATTTTGCCTTGCGTCATTGAAGCGAGATAATCCTTAATTGTTTATTTAAAGAGAACAAATATTTGCTTAGTTACCGGTAATTGTTTTCTCTCCCTTTAATTTTATTCATGAAATATTACGCATACGCCGTGTGTGCCAAATCCTTTTTATTGATCACACACCAAAAGCAGATTGTAATTGGCTGTGAGAGTCTCTTTCAAAATTAGCATATCTCAGAGCTCCACCGCACCAAACACTTGTCACGACTGTTAAAACCCAACCCACAAACCTGCGTATCTGTATCTGTATCTTCGTATCTTCCCTTCGTCCCGGGGAAATCGAACCGCAGTGCGCTTCAAGCAGAGTCTGCGTCGAATGCGCTCCTGGCCAGGTGCAGGTGAAGTTGTGTTTTTAGCTAAGATTGCGTGTCTTAAAGTACTTGAATGGAATGTGAAGTTGTTGTAGGCTGAGTAGGTAAATACTGTATATGAATATGAATGAACTACACCCTGCAGCAGATGCCACACACACACACACATTGCCGCACACCACGCATGTTGCCTGAATTTCTGCCTGCCCGGTTGTTTTCGCAATCAAGCCATAAACTTTCCAACAAATTAACGACATATAACAGCCCAACTAACCTCAAGTTATGGTTTGATTTCCTGGAGGTCCTGTCGCCTGTCACCGGGCCACTTTCTGGCCCTGCGAACTTCCGACACCCAACACCGTTAGTTCGACATCTGCGCGTTTGCAGGACCTTTTCCGGTTCTCCGGCAATATGCTGCTGCCCCGAAAATTAATGCAATGCTCGTAAATTTGAATTTTAAATTATACTCGTACAATGTCCTGCAAGGCGGGTGTTCCATTGGTGGCAATTCGACTTCCCCTCCATATGGCCCAAGGGGTCCTTTGTTTGTTTTTCGTGATAAAGCGAGAAAACATGGAAATTGAAAAACCCCTGGGATGTTGCATCGTTTGTTGTCTCTTTGTGCATGTCCAGAATGAATTATAGACGCTGTATTTTTGTTTGTTTTTATGTAATTGTTGACTATTTTGTTAGCATACTGTATCTAAAAGTGAGCTTTATTTACCCGATTAGCCTCCAGCACCAGCGACCTCTCCTTTATCGCCGGCAATCAGGCGAAGGATGTATCCGGAATGCCCGATCCTTTGGACGCCAAGGCAGCCAATCTATTGGTAATCAATAATCTTAATTAATTAGCCTGTGCTTTTGGTAATAAATTATGTTTCTGATGCATTTAGCAACCGAGCACGCTGCGGAAGTCAAAGCTTAAGCACGACGACCCCGCCTCCCTATACAAGGGTCCTGGCGGTGCCGAGTTGCCCAAGGAGGTCCTGGCGGACCTCACCCAGTTCACGAGAAAACGCAGCCATGCCGTCATCGATGTCTGGTGGCTATACGACGATGGTGGACTCACCCTCCTCCTACCGTACATCATCAGCACACGCCGCACCTGGCAATCCTGCAAATTGAGGTAAGAATACCGCGAATTTCTGCGATTTTGCGAAATTGCCGCCTGCTTTATCTCCTTCGGTGGATTCTGGGCTATGGGCTTCTGGGCTAACGAGGAACTTACCGCAAGTAATTTTCACCTGGAGAATTCTCGGCCATGTGCTCGGGATTGGTTGCGGCTGATAAGTGCTTCTCAAGGTCACCGCAACTGGGAGCAGCTTCAGGGCAAACTTTCCTTCTCTCGTTCAGCTTTTCCCTCTTCAAATTCAGTTGATTATTTAAAATAATGAAGAAAAAACTGGTAGAGTTTGGGTCTCCTAAAAATTCTTTCTTGTTAAGGATTTAATATTCCGGAGTTTATTTAAAAATATATATCGTATTTTGCAAAAAAAAAAAAATATTTCCATCTCCTTTCATTCTTTCCTCTTGAAATGGAATTGAAATGGTTTTTGTAGTTGATTATTCAAAAAATAAAGATTCTTCGCTGGGGGGAAAAATACGCAGAATTTTAATTTGGTCTCTTAAATTTAACCCATTTGTATTTAATACTTATGAGATTATTTTTAATAAACTTAGCGTTGGAAGTGCATAATGAAAATATCCATAATTTGCAAAGGGGAAATATTCCTTCTGAATTTAATTTTTTCCTCTTGAAATTCCTTTAGTTTTTTCAAAATAATAAGGAATGTTTCGGTGTGGGGAAAACAGGTGCAGTTTGTGGCATTTTATAAATTCTCTTTAATTAAGGATTCAATATTTCTGAATTTACTTTTGAATATATGATGATATTTTGTATTCCTTGAATGCACTTTTATCTTAAATTGGATAATGGAAATATTCATAATTCGCAAAAGGTACAGCTTCCATTCACCTTTCATTTTTTCCTGAAATGTCTTAAATGTTTAATACTTTAATAGTTCAGAATTTATTTTTAAATATATTGTATGAACTTAATATTGAAAGTGCATAATAGATGTGTCCATATTTGGCAAAACACTCTTTTATTGACATTCCATTAGGCTGAATCTGGTATTGTAATCTATTTCCATGCTATTTTCGGAGCACTCGATAGCTGGCAGTGATGCAGTGGAAAATAAAGAAATGCACAGCAACTGAAAACATTTACATTGACCGACCTTTTCCCATTTGCGTATTGTTCCGCACCCACAGGGTGTATGCGTTGGCGAACAAAAAGGCGGAATTGGAATTCGAACAACGCTCGATGGCCAGTTTGCTCTCCAAATTCCGGATTGATTATTCCGACCTGACCCTTATTCCGGACATAACCAAAAAGCCGCAGGAAACATCAACGCAATTTTTCAACGAGCTGATTAAGGACTTTGTGGTGCCGGACAAGGATACCGAGAATGGCAATAGCAGCAGGGCGACCCTTAATGAGGATGATGGTGAGGATTTGGATTTTAAATTTTCAATTTCAAACCATTAAGGTTAAATATTTTTAGCTGTAATTACGGATGACGATCTGCTAGCTGTCCAGGACAAGACGAATCGCTACCTACGCCTGCGAGAGTATCTCCGCGAACAGTCGACCAAGTCGGATCTGGTGGTCATGACTCTGCCCATGCCCCGAAAGAACATCGTATCTGCTCCACTGTACATGGCCTGGCTGGAGAGCCTCAGTAGGGACATGCCACCCTTCCTCTTTGTGCGTGGAAACCAGACCAGCGTGCTGACCTTCTACTCTTAGGGAACCGCAACCGGACTGGATCGGTCCGGATCCGGACTCTATTGTATTCTACTTACACTTACAAACACTCACACTCACCGTTAACGTTAGGCGTACGAGTATTCTATTTCTTAGCTGTACCACCAATGTACATACATTTAGGGACACCACACGGAACGCACAGAGGCACTGACACTGGACCCATCGGAGGCGGAGGCGGAGGCAGGGATGGCCCATTAATGCTATTTAATATTAATTTATGTGGGCCCGGAATTACAACCCCCACTCTCTGCTCCGTTAATATAAACATTGTCCTTGAAATCGAGTTTAAATCGTATTTAAATACAGTGCAAATACTTTGTAAAGTAGTTTTTTGTTGGTTTGGGTTAGAGGGGGTGACCAGTACTTCAGCGAATTATGAGCTAATTAAAAAGCGTGGAATGTAAAAATGTTAGCCAATTAAAAATTATCCTGTAACCGGAATCCCCCTTAAGGGCTATAGTGCTGGAAAAGCGAGGGACTTAAAAAAGTTCACAATACAAAACATTGGAAAAAAAAATAGAGTCTAAGCTTCCATTGGCCACAAAATCACTCGTCACGGTTTAATCCATCAAATTACTGTCAAACATTTTCCGTGTTGTCAAATAAGCTGTCTGTCAACTAAAAGATACAATATGGAGTAGGGTTGGCGATTAAGCCACAAATCCCTTCCAACATGTTCGAGTTCGATCCGGTTTGGGCTAGAAGAGTTGGCCAAAGTATTAGGGGTCAGAAACAAGTTTCAATAATTAATATAACTTTCCTGGAAATTTAATATCCTTCAATTTTACATTTGCTTTTCGACTTAAATTAAACCCAAATTGAAGCTATAAATAGACAAAGATATGGAAATCAACTACCATAAATATCAATCTGTGAGCCTTGAATTAAATTGGTAGCTAAGCAATTTCTGACTTCTACTAACCTGGCTTAGCTCGGAAAGTTCTCTTAGCTACTGCACAACTAACTTTCCATTTCCAGGTAATTCAATAAAATGCAGAAGTTGTGTTCTACCAACGGAATGAAATTCTTGGTTAGACAACAGAAAGACAGTTGTAATGGATGCATTTCCACGAACTAAACCTTCCTTCATTTATTTTATTTGGCTAATGAAGATAACTTTCAGAGAGCTAATGGAGGTATTTTCCGCCACTTGATTTAATTCTTTAATGAAAAACTGCAAAAATGTGCTTGAAACCATAAATTCTTTATTAGCTTCAATACCAACATTTTCCCAGGAAAAGCATGCAAAAAGAAAATGCTTTTTTGTAAGAAGCACAAAGGGAATTTTATAGGTTTATCTGTTCATTTTCAAAGAGTATTTGATACTTCGGGCTCTAATAGTTGGCAGAAAAGAAAATATACCTTCAGTGTCATAGAAACATTTGAAATCTATTTTTGCTGACTTGTTTTTTTGTTGCCCCGAAGTTTTTCACATGCGTTTTCATACGCGTAATAAGATGTTACCTTATTTATTGTTCGGTTCATGGCCAAGCCTATTAAACTATAACGAGACTTTTCATTACAGCCAAATATGACAACCATTTCCATTAATAATAATTGCCCTACTGGTGGACACTTAGGAGACTCTTTTATTCTACTTATGTTGGTTGGCCTTGTTCGGGACGTGTTCTATCCGGTAAGCTCTTTTATTTCGGGGTTTTGTTCAAGCCAAGTTTTATGGCTGACTCTAAGCAATTCGCTTTTACTCAGCATTACATTGTTCATTTCTGGTGAATTATTAGGGCTTTAGTTTATGTCTTCCTCACTTTCGATGCGAGATGTGGGTTGACTTTTATTCGTTTTAAAATGCAAACTGCAGAATAGGGGCTTAGTAAATTGTTATAAATTGATATAAAGCGGCTCAATTGTGGTATTAATATTAATGCCATGGAAATGCAGAGGTACTGCTCCTTTGGAGATTACCTGTCATTGGGAAATGGGTAACTTTTATGGCAGCTTCCCGGTTATCTTTGAAGCGTGACTGCCGCGGCTCAATTTAAATGACATTCCTCGGCAGTGAAAGCAGTCAAATGGTAATTCAATATACCGCAATAAAGCTCTTGGGAGTATCTACCGACTTTTAACGCTTCGACTCGACCCCCTGTGAATTTTGAACCCCTAAAAAAAAACGAAGGTCACCGCCTGGGAGGCAACGGACTTGTTGATTTCTTGCTGTGTTTTCCTTGAGCTTCAAGCGTGAAAACATAAATAAATATTTAACGAGTAAGCCATTGTCATTCGCACGATGCCACAAAGGAGCACAGATCGAAGAATCGGAATCCCGTTTAGAGGGTCTCAAGCGGCCAACAAACTCTCTGGGCCACACACGTGGCCATTTCCGAGAACTTTGCACTTTGTCTTGAAAAGTAAACAACATGTGGACACTCCAAAAGGGGATGTATCTACCATATGGTATGTATCTTTATTTTTTGTGATATTGCTGGTGGCTAACTAGGGACGCCCCATTTGCAATACAGTTCAAGTACCTCCAAGAAAAACTGTTCTATAAATTACTTTTCCACATTTTAATCTGATCAAAATGCGCAGCCAAGTCCTTGTATTCATGCTGACAGACACTTTTCTTGAAGCCTTTCGTTTCGTTTACTTTCTGCTTGTCTAGATAGCAACTGACTTGTTTGGAATACTGCAAATGCAACATATTTTTGCAATAGAAAATAGGTACAAAAAGGTAGAAAATATTTTCTATTTCATTTTTCTTTGGATTTACCCAGCCAACCAACTGCATTTCTCTTTCCTTCTGTTCTGTGGAAGCAGACTTGTGCTCAAAAACTTTTCCGAGGCCGCAATCCGTTGGTTCTCGTTAACCCTCTTGACGTTGTTGAAATACTTTGCTTCTGGTATCTGGTGAAACTGCATCAAACTTTCCCGGGAAAACTTTAATTAACCAACCGCTCTCTCATGTGCCACGCAATTTCAGAGCAGAAATTTAAGAGTAGTTTCCACTCAATTTCCATTCCATTAAAGTTCACACATGGACGGGCTATTTTGGCTACTTTGTGTGTGTCGCTGAAATCAATTAGGCGTTTTGACAGAATAACAAATGAACTCGTGCGTCGCCAGAGCGGTTTTGTGTGTGGGTCACAGGACTCATCCCTCAGCATCCTGCCAGCCGATTAAGCACTTTACGTGCTGCAGTTAACGCTGCCGGCTGTCGTGTCCTGACTGATGCTGCGACACATCACACAACACAACAAACACACAAAAAACAAACAAACCCGTATATCAAAACTAAAGTTTACTGGGGCACGACACAAGGAGCTTGGGGACGCAGGAGCAGGATCCGCAGGAGCTGGGGACAGGAGCAGGATCCTTAGTAGCAAATGTCAGGATGAGTAAAACTTTGTTATTTGATTGCCCGGGCCTGTCAACACATTGCGGCCTCTTAATAAGTCGCCTCCTGGCCACAATGTCTGCGGCAGTGGTTTTCCATCGACAGATGAAACGGCAGGCGGAACTAACAGGAAATAGCACCAGGATCGCAGGACCGTCCCCGCAGGACTCTTCAAAATTCAATACGAACAAATTTATACAATTTTCTTTACGCGTCTGTATCTCTGATTGTGACAGGAGGGGCGTTGTCATGAACACACAAATACATGAGGGAAAAATATTTAAAAGTTATTGGGAAAAGGGAAAAGTTTAATTAATATATATTTTTTTTGTTCAAAAGGGAAAACACAGAAACTGATTGCAAAAACAGTTAATAAAAACATGACTACTGCTATGAATTAGAACTGAATATATTTTTGTAATTCATCACTTGGGAAACTAACATGAAATTCTTATTCTCTGAACCCCGATTTAAACATAGTAACCTTTTATTTGTCTCTTGTCTCATAATTAATGAAATTAGATGACTATTTCTCTCAGTGTTCCCGGATATGTGTTGCTGGTTGCCGTTGCTGGAGGCTTCATGTACTTGTGCAATGTAAAATGGCGTTGAAGCTCCTTCCCCTTGTCACTGTCTGTTTTATGAGATTCACGCTTGGGGAAAGGAGCTCTCCGCGCTTTGAAGATGCCCCATAAATCTTATCACATTTTTGTTGCTCCTCAAATTGAATGTGTGGTGCAGATGAACATTCTGAAGTGGGGCGAAGGGGGTGGGGCAAATGTTATTTGCTCGCCGCCCTTCACTTTGTACTTACGCAGCAGAATGTCTTTCATTACGTTCAAATGAAAAACTTTGTCCTTGCCAACTCGGGCAGCTCTCATATGCAGCTGATTCATTGATTATCGCGGAAAAAACACCGCCAAATTACATGTACGGTTAACAAATGAAAACCCATACTACTGGTAAATTTGACCCTCGAATTCCATTGCCCACCCTTCGATTTCCTCGGCAAAGAATTTTGGAGCTCTGAGCCGCTTTGGCGGGATTCCAATTTAAGTAGCCTAAGGACGTCTGTCGCTTGTATATTTTTCCATTGTTATCAATTTGCTCGATAAGCCGCTTTCGAAAGTTATTAATGCCTTAATGACAGATTCTAGCCCCAAGTAATGGCATTAAATCTCTACTGACAGTCTGATCGATAAGCCTTTGCCTTTGCCTTTGAAATGTTCCTGGCACCACCTCATTCACATTTATTTTGGAACGCAATTTTTTGTAAATTCAATAATAGCTCAAGTAACTGTAGGGCAATTAAAACAATTAGCTTAAGAGAATTATAAATCACTCAAGATTGCTCTTGCGGTTATTTAGCTTTGAAATTAATTTAATTTGATTTCACTTTCAGTTAGTTAGTTAAATTGTTCTTAAAGTCACCTCACTTCTTGTGTTTTATTGTCACATAAATTGCCTGTATTAATCGAAACTTTCTATGCCGATCATTAAAATCTTGCTCAATAAGTTTTGCACTTTATGAAATTCAGCTGCAAGGACTTACTCCCAGTTGTCAGGCCATTTCCGGCGACAGGCTTTCGGTATAGCGTCCTTTGACCTACATCAATAATTCAGTTGTGGGCCCAAAAACAACGGGAAAGCAATTAAAAACTGGCAGCACGCACATCCTGTGCCGGTTGAAAGAGTGTTGCCTACTTTTCAGGGGCGGCATCCAGGACCCATAAAGCATAAATCACACGCACAACAACACGTGCCCGAAGTAAAGGCATTCACTCCGCTCCAAGTTGAGCTGTCAGCGATGAAAACGGAAGAGTGCCAGGAGCAGGAGCAGGAGCAGGCGCAGGAGCAGGGGCAGGAGCAGGAGCAGGGGTCTTTTAGGATTAGGCGGTGTAATTGCAAATTCCATGCCACGCACTCGAATCCTAAATCAAACCGAATGCGAACCATTAATGTGACCGCAATTGCATAAAATTATCACGCACCAACTCCGGGGTGGAAAGCCAAAGAGAGGAAAAGCCAAAAGTGCGATGGGGAAACTTTTTCAGGTTCCGCCATGCAAGAATCCCCTGTCAATGGCCTGCGAAATATATATATATATATATACAAAAAACGCCTTTGTTCAACACGGCGTATGTGCAACGTTTACACTTTTAATTAAATTTAAACGTTGCGGCTTGGCTTGTCTGAAAAGTTGACAATGGTATTGAGGCAGGGAGCCAATACACAAATATTGGCAATGACTTTCGAAAAGCCGCGAAACTTTTCGCGGAAAGTTTTCCCAATATTTTTTTTCCTGCAATTAATTGAGACCCACTGACTCGACAAATTTTATCGAACCGACATTGAACTTAAACGTTTTCGCCTACCGTTAAGAGGCGAAATAAAATGCTAGCGAATGGAAAAATTTGACTAAGTATATAATAAATATTTTATTGCTTACACCGAGACGCTGGAAAAACAACAAAATGGCTCTAGGACCGTTGGCAACAGAAGAAAATTGTTCTCTAAAATAAATTTGCATGTCCTGGGTCGCAGGACACCCTCCGGCAGTCTTGCTCCCAACGCTGCCCTAAAGTTTGCTCTTGGCTGGCAACAAAAGAACAAAAAAAAAACAATTTTTTCTTCTATTCTCATTAAATTTAGGGGCCGATGACGAAGCATTTAAAATATGTTCGAGTATCCTGCAACTGCATTAAATCCCTGTTTCCCATCGAAAATGCAGTAATTATGCTGCGGCAATGGGACAGCGGTTTTGCATTATTAATTCAGTCATCAGGGCGATGATTCCCAGGGAGAGGCAGTTTAGCTCATCGCTATTTCGGAGGGACCCGGTCGAATTTCGCGTTCCTGCAGATGCGTGAACAAAGCACTAAACATTTTTAATGAAGCCTGAAATCGAATGCTCGGCTCATGCTACATTATGGCCATGGTGGACCTACCCCAGGGGAACACTTTCGCGCCAAACTCGACCCATCGAGTGTCACGTGTGGGCCTTAAAAAAAACGAAGGGACGGGCTTCGCAGAAAAAAGCGAGGAGCGAGAACAAATTGTCGAGCTTATTTATAACGACTGGAATTTGTTAAGTTTGCGTGCCACGACAAGGGAGGGATCCCGAAATTATAAACAAAAAAAAAAACGCCCAGGATGTAAATGCGGGACGGAAGAACCACTCAATCCACTGGAGGCCTGGACAGAAACCCGGGGCTCACATGAGGCATTAGCATGTTATTTATTCTTAAGTACGAGTGCTCTGTACTTTCCTCCTCTCCGCATTCAGTGCCATTTATTCTGGCAGACGCATCTGCTTCATCTGCAGAAAACAAGACTATGACATGATTTGAAGAATTTTGATGATACATTTATTTTGCGAAGGACTATAGGAGCGATGGAGAGATGGAAGCGTGCGGGCTGGCAGCTTTCATGGTCAGAACATGTGTGGCAAGCCACTTTTTTGGTAAGGTACCGTGAACATGAAATGTTTATTTGGCTTGTGGCAACATAAGCTGTGCCCCACATGAATATCTTCACCGCCAGCTTCCTCCATCAAATAAGCAAACGGAAAGCTGTGATTTATTGAACTCAAGCAAACAGACCAGGCTTTAATACCCAGAAATATGGTCAAGGATGGGAAGTCATGTTAACACTATATCACTTTATTTACTCTATTTGCATTTCCAAGAATCAAATACCACTCAAAATCAATTGTTGTTCTAAAAGTAAGCTGCTTTTAATAAATTGGAAAATGTTTTAATACTTTCACATCTGATTGCAACAGGATAAATTGCAGCAGTATTTTAATTCTCTATTATATTCAAGATTTACTGCATAGTTATTTCTCTGCTCTTAAAGTGGCTGAAACTGGCCCAACTCAGTATTAAAATTCTTCACCCATAATAAAAGTCAAGAATGAGAAGTCATGTTAGCACTATAGCACTATTGTTGTTCTTGGTGTTATTATATATATTGAATATTTTTAACAGTAAGCTGCTTTAAATAAATTGGAAAATGACTTAATACTTTCACATCTGATTGCAGGATAATAATTCTCTATCTATATTCCACACTTAATATATAATTATTTTCTCTGCTCTTAAAGCTGCTGGAATTGGCTTTAAGGACTCTGTGTGTCTTCGCCAGGATATTATCCCACCCTGCCCAAACATTGTGTTGCTCTGATGATGTGTTAATGAGCCCAAAGGGGTAACTATTTGGATAATGATTATTACAGCATCAGGTCTCAGATGTGGGTAAACTTTTCCACCCCAAACACACTCTCTCTCCCACTAATGTGGTTGCTTTCTCGGTATTAAAGTTGGGCTGCATAAATCATGCCATGAACTAAAAACTGTGTTTATTTGTGGATTAGATTCTAAGCTGGGTTGGTAGACCAAAATAGTTGGAACCTATCTCTGGGAGTGCTGTCGGGAAAGTGACCTTGGGGAAGGCCGGGCAAACAATGGAACATTTTTATGTACATTTCATTCAAGTTAATTGAATAGCCTGGCCGTTAATGAAGACGCTTCCCCTGCAGGACAACGGCCCGAGAAATCTCTGGCCTCCATACGCTTTCCAGAGCACAACACAAAGCACGTGAGGTGTCTGTGGGCGGTTTGTGCTGCTCGAGCAGTTTGTTATGATAATAATGTAAATTAATTACCGTTGGCAGTCATGGATTAGGCTGTCCGTCCGAAGGCCCTTTGGTCCTTTGGTGCTATGGGGCTGCTTTCGGTACGTACCCGTAATAATAATTTCCGTTCTCGCCTCTCTCAAACGGAGCCGCTTAATGGGAAAGCCTTAACTTCGCATTTCCGCATCTCGGGAGCTGCCCAACATAATCGTCCTCGGCTCCTCCGGTTAACTGCAATTTGGCAGCACTTGGCCTTGTCTGATCCCCGTAATTGCGATCAACGGCCTAAGGCTGTGTATCCTTTCATTAGAGAGCAAACGAATTATCAAAGTCCCCGCAGCGTTTTTGCGGTGCTTTAATTTATTGGAATTGCAAACTATTTGCGGTGCGATTTTAATTGCTAATTAGGATTGAATTTGTCAGAGAAAGGACGCGACGGACATAAATCACAGTCAGCCGACTCGCAGGAAGGTATTTATTGCCTTTTTAACTAAATGCCACTAATTACCAAAAGTAGCTTAAAGCGCCCCAACGACTTTGGTCAGCCAGTTTTTATAACGCATAAAATATTTATGACCGGCCCGGCCAGGTTCATGAAATGACCGACTTTTTGGCCAATGCCAGAGACTTGCCAAAATGCCGAAACACTCTTGCCAAAACCCATAAAACCCCAATAGGCGATACCCAATGGGTGAAATGTGTGCCCCAAGTCCCAAAAAAGCCACCGAACCACCAACCCACTGAGCCACCGCACCACCGAGCCACGGAGTGGGCGATTGGCTGCTTTGTATGCGGAGCGTTGTCGCCGTTTTGTTCGCAATAAATGTTTAAACTCTGCATAACTTCTTAATAATTAAGCGGCGCCCATAAATCACGTAGCCGACTGTGGGCCCGGAGTCGTCCGGCTTGCGCACATTCCATTAATTAAATCGCTGCATTAAATGTATTATCGTGCTGTTGCTGTTGCTGTTGCTCTTCTTATTGTTATCGTTATTTGCTCTGGCCATTCTGGCTCCGTTCCCGTTCCCATTCCCATTCCCAGAAGTCCTCTGGTTTATTTATGCCCCTCTCTAATTAGCCCAGCTAATCACAATTTGCGGTATTTGGCGATTTGGGCTGAGGACCGCAGCATGTGTTCCCTTTTGCCTTTCACATTTGTTTACTAGTTTTTTAGGGGAAAACTAAGCGATTCAAAGAAGAATTTTAATTAATAATATATATGCATGTGAATGATAATTAATATGCCTTTATATTTGATTATTAGTTATTTAAACCTTTCAATTAAAATAATTGAATAATAATTAATATTCCAAGAAAAAACAAATAAATATTTTGTGGTCTATTTGGCATTTTAATAAAATGCAACATTAAAGTTTTTTACTTGACGGGGCCTTTAATTTAATTCAAAATGTAAACGAGTTGTTAAACATGTGCATAAGCCGTACTTTTGAGAAATGTGCGGCTTACACATGAGACAATGATAAAGAGTTTTCCACCAAGTAAATTGCACCCCCTTCGGCTTTAGCATTACAACCCTTTTCTGACAATTTACTGGGTGCCGAGTGGGAAAACACTGGAAAAGAACAACAATCCGCACTGAAATAATATAAATAACATGGGGCCAGACTTTGTTTTTCAGAGGAGACTTTGTCATGATTCCTCACCTGCAAGCCGTCAATTCACCTGCTGCCAGTTGGCTTTGCTTTGCGGTTTGTTTTGTTTTTTTTTTCGCCTAACGAATGAGTTTCTTAACCCGTTTGCTTTCATTTACCGAGGCAAACAAATTAGCTCCGGGATATTTTCCAAAAGCATAGCATACTTTTTTTTTGGGGGTGCGCACTCCTTTCGTGTAATTAATTCACAGAATGCGTGGTCCATCGAAGCGTTTGTGATTGAATATTCAAGTGTTTGCAGCCCAGACAGGGGAAATCAATTGCCAAGACAGGCACAGGTTGAGTGATCAACTCCATTAGCGGCCTCTTTGGAGAATCTTCAGTGATTAGACATTTTCACTTAACTGGTAGGGTCCTCCTGATTACCTGTTTACCTCCCACGGATGAAGTGTTTCCACCGACTTAGTGACACTGAAATACCCTGCCTTTGAAGCGCGCTCTTGAACTCGGGTTCCTTGAACTGGCTCGGAGAAAACAAAAAGCAGGCGAGGTGAAAAATAAATCCCAGCCACACCTCTCCAGCCATCTGACATTTGGCATATTCATGTGGGTATGAATACACATTCGTTTGATTTTCACGTACGACTCTATGGCTTTATCTCATTGTCTTCGGAATGTTTGTGAGATGCCATCGGGCCATGTTTACATTGGCAGACTTTCTCAATGGTCATTGGGCATAGTCCATCCTCGCCAGACGCACAAGTGACTGGTGGGCATGTCTGCCTAGGTGCTTGTTGTTGACCTGTTTGCTTTGCATTTAAAGGAGCCCAAAATCAATAGACCAACCAAGCCAAGCTAAGCACTTATGCACGAGCCCAAAAGAGCTGCTTCTTCTGCTGTTCCTCCCCAAATAACTAGTTCGGTTTTACATGGGGAACACCTGGTAAACAATGCTGGCCCGGATCCCTCTCCATTATTAAGGAGCTGTCCATTCATGACCCAAATAGCTATGGCTCTGGCTCTGAATGAACAACCTCTGCCCTCGGCTGGACGAAAGCGGTTTATTATTTTAAGTATACGCTTGGTGTGTTTTGATTTAACACCTTTCCAGGTGCTTTGCTTGAGCATGGCTACTACATAAACCCGGAACCTCTGGAATCGTGAATTGGTTGGCCTGCTCGGGTGATTTATAATTTTAATGATGCAGCCATACCTGGCATAAAAACAAAATCGCCAGCGCGTGTTTTCCATTCCTCAACCTCATCGAACGCCCCGATTTCCCACCTCACCACCAGTCATTATATCGGGGGATGAGGGTGCTTCAGATTCAGGTTCAGGTTCTGGTTCCTTCCTGGAGATGAGTCCGCAGTCCGCACTCCGACCTGTTTACTTGCCACGTTTTACCCTAATTTTGGCCCGGACACCTTTTGCAATGGCCCAGATCTATGCCTGTTGATAAAGCTGTTCGCCAAAAATAGTAGTGGAGAAAATTCGGGGAGCCAAGTGTTGGGGCGTGTGGCAATTGGCTGTGCGTAATGGACGTGGCCACACGGCGTATACTTAATGTATCAGCAATTTGCGAGGAGTATTGATTTTGATTGGACTCCCTCGCTCGACCGCCATTAATTTTCCCAGGGCTTGCCACTCCCTTGATTTTCGGGGAAAAGTTAAGTGTCTGCAAATTGCGTTACCTGCTAACTTGTGATACTCGCAACAGTTCGACTCTCAGTTTGTTTTAAAGTGTCGCCCTGATAGAAACGTGTAGTAGATTAGCTTTTTGCTTTGGGGTGGAATCTTCACATATTACTCGGAGTCCAAGTGATGAGTTTCTGTTTCAGTTTTTTTATGTAAAGGCTTTTTCACTTGTAGGCTTGTTGTCCTTTGAGTGGTTTAAAACGAAATCCGCTTACAAGCGTGTTTACAAATATTTGTGTATCAGTTCGGACCCAACACCTGCCTGGGGACAAAGGGCAGAGGCTAAAGCCAGAGCCTTGTGGAGGCGATGACAGGCTCAGCCGCTCTCAGAAGCCGGGACAAAAAAAAAAGGTGATGCTATTACCGATTTCCTTTGTTATTCCTCGAATTGACCGTTGATGCTATTTCGTCGAACAGTCACATTTTTAAGCGCATTAGGGGCTCGGCCCCTCCACCTCCTCCTCTCCCTCCGAATCCTGCAAAGATCCAGCTGACGTGGCATTTTCTTTCTCTTATTAAACTTGTATGCCATGTATGGCGGCTTGTTGGCGGCTTATCCTCCCATCCACCTCTTTGAAAATCTATACACTGAAAGGAAAGATTGAATTGAATTCATAGAATTTAGTAATAAAGTATAAGATGATTCAAAGAATTTAATAATAAAGCTTATGAATTTAAATGAATGTGAATAGATTTTTCAATTATTTTATTGCATAATCAAAAACCACGATGAAATATAATATTTATGGTTCTAATAAGATGCTGCTTAAACTACTTATTTTTTTGGAAGATCATTTCAATCTTAATTAATTATTTTGTATCCAAATTATAAGTTTTCCATTTCCTATATTTTCACTGATTAGTTCTGAGCATCTGCGTCTGCTACTGGATATTAGAGCCATAGTCGAATCCTCTTACAGCAGTATGTAGCAGTAATACAGATAAAAAGATACAATTTTATTCGCACTTTGTGAGCCTGTCTTTTTTTGTTTTCTTTTTTATTTTCTTTGCCAAGTTTTCACTCGCCAGCTGTGAGGTTTGTGAGTTTTGGTTTGAGCCGCAGTCATTTGGTTGCGGTTCATTTTGTGTCCAATTCCCTTTGACATTATCGCCTGGAGCAGCAACAGAAGGAGCAGGAGGAGTAGGAGGAGCAGTTTGGGCCTCAGTTTGGCATTAGTTTCCGCCACATTGGGCAGCACGTGATGCATACAGAGCCACATCAAGAGAGGGATACCAAAGAGAGAGAAGGAGATCTCCGATACAAGTGCTCGACATTTTGCCAGATACTTTTCTAATTTTGTATTCATTTCGCTTTTCACTGGACGACAGCCTGGGTGTGATGTGGGTGTGGTGGTCGGCAGTTCTTCTATCTATTAGCCGGCTCATTTATGCCGTTCGTGTCCGGGCTAAGCGTATGTGTATCTGACAGATTTGTGTGACTGAGGCACGCATTCAATTATGCCGAAGGCCGCAGCACAAAGGACCTTCTGAGGTAAGGATAACAATGCCTTGACAGCGGTTAGTCCCCTCAGCTTTAATTAGTGCACATCACTGGGGACGCTTATTAATTGGGCCTAATTGGAGGCATCCGTCACTGGACAGGGCCGGGCCGGGCTTGGTATTTTTATAATTGTTATATATTATTGGGCAGTAAACTTGAAGCCGAATCGGACAAGTGGTGCCTAATTAATCGGTTCGTAGTGTGATATTTCAACAGCTGAAATCCACCTAATTGTTATTGCTGACAAAGACTGAGGAATGCCAAGTGAAAGGAGGGGAAAATTCAAATTTAATTATACCGAATGCCTAATGGGCTCTCGTATTTAAAGCCCAATTCCTTTTACGACCCTCAAAACGGAAACTTCCTTCTTTCGAGAGCCTTTATGAGCCCGACTTTTCTTTGTTTCCTTTATGTCGAACAATTTGCAGCTTGTCCCGCTCCTTGTTTGCATGGCTTTTGACACTTCAGCCAGGAGCCAGGAGCAGAAACAGGACGAGTGAGTTGTCGATTGGATGTGTTGTTTGTTGTGCTCGTGTTTTGGCCCCCGGCCCACACTTTCATGTCGACTAGACCAAAGCCGCACCTGCTTGTAAGGTGGCCCACACACAGTGGTCCCAAAGGAGCCAGAAACTGGGTTAACACGTCCCAGGATTTTCTAATTGATTTATGGAATTGCAAGACGAAATTGAGGGGGAGAATGCAACAGGTGTTTATTTTTGGAGCAATCATTTTGGTTGAAACTGCAAACAATTATGCAAAAAGAAGATGTTCTGTTATAAAATTTTGTGCAATTTTGTTGTGTACTATAAAATAAAAAGTCTTGAAGAAGCCAGAACATATTACAATTAATAGGTCAAGTATAGCTAAAATAAATTGAAATTGATTGTAAGCTATTAATTTATTTAAAAATATATGTATATTATTTTAGTTGTACTTTTTATTTTCTATAAAATATAAAAGTCCTTAAAGAAATGTATAATTAATAAGTATACCAGACAGAATTCAATATAACTAATGTGCAAAGTGTACTATAAGAATACATCAAATTACAAATTTGTTAATACTTTTTCAAGTATTTTTTTAAATTTTTAAAAATGTATAGCCACTGTGCAGAAACAACACCGCAATAAGGTGGCAGGGGAAATCAGGGTCTTGAAGGCGGTTGGCTCATTTGCAGGTTCGGTGAGGTGAACAGCTATTGAGCTCCTGGTGCTCCCGGTGCGCCTGTTGTCCTGATGCTGGCAGGGAACAAAATAAAAGTGGCTGCCTCTGTCAAAAGCATCAGGTCATGGATCAATTCCTCTGCTGCTCATTTTCCCCAGTCGGAGCTCGTGTTTATTTGATTAAATCAATAAAAATACTCATAGCGCGTGAGCACAGTTTAAACAATGGCAGCTTTATGTTTGATGAATGGGCAAGGCGCCAATGCGGAATGAGTACTTTTGACTTTTGGAATTTCAATATTTCCCAGAGACGTTGGAAATGTTTTTGGAGATTGGTTTTCCATATTAAAATATATGAAGTATGAGTGGAAATAAACAAACGGAAGTGAGGGTCCAATTCCGAGCTAGCCAGGATTCATTGTGAATGAATTTTTTTAATAAAATCAGTAAAACCATGCTGATGCCAAAAAATAATAATAAACTTCTACTTTGACACTCAAGCAATACAAACAAAATACAAAATAAAATTGAAGTAAATATCTACTTCGAAGTTTTATATTTCGAGAAGCTTTTCAATTCATTTTGGCTGCTTAATGATTTTCCATATGAATTGAGTGGCCAATAATCTTTTACGAAAGTAATCTCAAAGTTGAAAGACACGAAAATCGGTGGCCTAGTTAATGCAAAATATATTCATATATAAAATACAGAACACACTCGTATTTAGCTGCTGCGGGAGACCAAGACTCTTCATATCCCAAATGACAACCCTTTTGCTTTGTTTTAAGTACAAAAGGGTCAGCAGCGCCATTTCAAAGAGGCCCAGACAGAAATTATGGCTGCAAGATTGTCAACTGCCTGGACGTGGACCAGAGTCCAGGGAGTTGAATGACAGCCAAGTTCACTGCCCGCAGCCTGTGCATCAAAAATCCAAAATACAAATCAGCATCCACGTTTTAGAGGGTGCCCTGGCATCCGTATCTTGGCACAATTAGTCACTTGGAATCTGGGCACGCACTCTCCTCGACATCCATCTCGCTGAGGGCAGAAATTTTGTATTTGCATGCGTTTATTGCTCTTTTATTTGACGGTCGTAAAAATTGTTTAATTGGCGCTTGGCAAGTAATTCAACCAAATGTTTTCATGGCCCGAACAGTCACAACAGTCGTTAAGCTGGGTTTCTAAAGATCCGTGAGCCGTAGAGTTGTAAATTTTAAATGACATATTTCTCATGGGTCTAAACACGTATGCAGCGAATTTGATAACGTACAATTGGTAGTATAAGAGTGTGCAAATTGGTATGGTAAGGGTTCCAGTATTAACTTGATTATTTTTAATCTCAATAAAAACTATTTTTATGATCCAAAGCCTCCCTAAATATTTTATTTAGTACCTACTGTCAATTTTGGATGATATATTCTTGGAAATTATTTCTAAGGCACTTTTGTATTTTGGGGAAAATCTAATGTGCCACTTATTATTACACTCCGCCAAGATGATTATATGGTAACCCAGAAATATTCTACCAATCCAAAACCATACCTGTCAGAATTTCGAAGTTTGATTGACAACGAAATGATTAAATTGGATGTAGGACAATGAGGGTACTCACTATTCCCCTGAGACTCAAATTTGTTGCTCTTAGTACTACTTGTATATTTGGCCTCTTAAAGTGTCATTAAAATATCGAAGGAAGCCCCTACAAAATGGGTGTATTTATTATTGCCATAGAAATACAAAGATATACCTTATCGCAAAGCTATTGATTTACTTAATCGGACAAGTTTTTTATGCCCAGTCCAGATAAAATCGCAGCACAAGAAAAATCGGAAGCACATGCTTCGAATACTTATTCCCACATACTATTTAACGAATAAAGTTTGGTATTACAAGGGTACTTATTACATTTAGCATATTTACATTTCGGCCCTCAGGGGGAATGCAATGCAAGGAATTCCAGAAAAAGAGGGGAATTTTTGCCTCCGATTTGGCATGTGCCCTCGGAAATGCCTCCATCGCTTTGGTTTAAAGCCCTCCAACCAACAAAAAATAACAAAAAAACAAGCCAGCATCATCAAACCGGCACTTCAAACAGCCAGATGTCCAAATAAAGTAGTTTGAAGCACTCATCCCCGGAGGAGGGATGCGGATGCAAAGGAAGGCAAAGGAAAGGACTCGGATGGAAAAGGACTCCGAAGGAGGAAGCCGACGAAGAGTAAACGAAATCGAGAGCCAGCATAAGCCCACGTCGACGAAACATAAAAAATGTGCCCAAATACTTTCCCAAAATGAACATCGCCGAGCCTTGGCTCGAAAAACGCTGGGAAAAGTTGGGAAATGCGAAAGGAAAACAGGGCAGGGACAATTTTCCGGGTGGTGCGACAGTTTCAAGTGGATCCGGTCGCATTTAAAGCCACAGCCGCCAAAAGCTGGCCAAAGCTAGATGAAAATCAATTTGCTCGACATTTTTCCTCCACTCCCACGCACAGTGGATCGAGGACTAAGGAAATTTTCTGGTTCAATGATACGAGTGGCCAAAAGCTTTTTTTTTTAATAAAGTTTTAACTTGTTTAATAGCACATGTCTTGGGCGGCATTTTATTGGATTGGTTCCCAGGTTTTTGGGGGGGCCAACGCAATTTGTGCAATGCAAAAATTTGATTTGGGTCAATGGACTTCACTGTCAGTTATCGACTCGGCCCTCGTTCGAAATTCGAATCGAGTCTGTGTCCCAATTTGGGATCGGGATTTGGATTTCACTGGGGTTCCTTGCGTTCTTTCTTTCTTGCTGCCGCTCATAAACTCTATTATTTATGCGGCACACTCTGGCAGCACATTAGTCGTTGGCACGTGTACGACGTGGACCTCGCCCAATATTGGTGGAATTCTTGTTTACTTTTTCCTAGCATCCTCGTAATCAGCGAAGCATCCGAAGCTAATGATGGCTGAGATGCGATGCTGATGCTCGTCATCCCCATCCACATCCTTAGCCTCATCCTCATCCTCTTACCTGCCGCCACTTCTGGAGCAGCTACGCGGCTTCACTTTTTTAAGCTTTCGTCCTTTATTGTGTCAAGTTGGGTCTGGCATATAAAAGCAGACATGCTTTACATAAAACTCGAAAGATTTCGGCTACAATGACAAACTTTTGCCAGCCGGAGGAGGAGGAGCTGACGGAGGACAACAGCCCCGACTGGGGAATGAAACAATTCGGGAGCATACATGTTCTGCGGAGCCCGGAATCTTAGTCAAATGCCATGACAACTTGGCGCAAAAGTGAAATAAATCACTGGCGAAAACCGGAAGCGGGAGTCCCAAACTCGATGCCATAATTTTCTGGGGCAAATTATGCACTTTGCGAGGATTACACAGAAACGGAAAACGGAAAATGAAACCGAAAGCGAAACCTTCAAGGAATTCCTCCGGATGCGGATGGGTTTTTCAAATAGCTGGAAACCCACACACAAGTTTAGGTTTAGGCACGCGTGCAGGATAGTTAATATTGGTACTAATTCAATTAAATTCCAGCCATGAAAAGTTTGCAATTTATTTGAGCCCCCTTGATTGCAAAATCCCTGGAAAATGAGCGGAAAATTTTTCGGGGAAAGCGTGTCGGCATGGGAATCCTATCTTGCCAGTGTGTGTGGTAATGTTTGTTTTCGTTTTCCGTGCCAATTTTGTAATACTATTAGGCTGAGATTAATCTGCCAGAGAAACGCAGAGAAGAGAAGATTGCATAAGCACATGCGGTTAGTCATATAGGCCCATAATGTATTAAAATTTATTTTGATTGGTTTCCACAACGCAAAACACATAACATTCGAGGGAACAGCCCATTCTCTCTACATTTTCAAGTGCTCACTTTGCATAAATCATGTTTCGTGATACGAGCGTTTTTATTTCATAAACAAACAATATGCTCAGGCAGGAGAGAAAATTATTTAGTCATCAGTTGTCTCTGTGCGTTTGATGAGATCACGAAATGAACCTGAAGGAGCAACCAGAGCAGACAGCCACAATGGCGAGTCCTGCCATCGATATCCGCTGCTCATATAAGAGTCTGCGAAACAATGCCTCAGGTTCCCAGATTTACTTGGGATTGGGTTTGGGGGAGTGGTTGCCCCGCATTAGCTGACATTGTTGTTGACTCAGTGTCGGTTCATCACACGTGACTGGGCTGCCACTCACTGCGTCATTTGTCATGGTGGCTCCTTTGTATCCTGCCAGCGGTATTTACTCGCATGTGCTCATCCAGCTCCGGTTCCCAGCACTTCATAAACGGATTCCCCCATTGTCGGTTCAACTCCGTTCTGTTTTTTTTTTTTTGGCACCCGAATAGTTTTTTCGCCTGCACAAGAGGAAAAAGTTCAAAAATGTTTTCTTTTCAAGACTACTAAAAATTCTGTGGTAAAATAATATTGCAATGCTAAATGGAAATATAAAATTTGAAAAAATCACTATTTTTCTATAATATAAATAATACTTTTTGTAAGCATCCGGATAGCATGAAGTCGATATCTTTTGTTTTTAATTTCTTCCTTTAGTATTTTTATTTGTATGTTATATTTGTAAAAAAAAATACGTTTTTTTTAGCAGTATACCGTAATATCGTTTTTTGTAAAGATTTTTTAATATTTGCTTTAATTAGAATATTAATTCTCAGCATTCTGTAAAAATTAAAATCTGTTAAGAAAAAGTTATCCATTTATTTTGTACATTTTTCTTCAGTGAAATGATGTTCTTTTTTTTTGGTGGAATGTGCACCATATCAACTAAAAGCGAGGTAACCAGTCCAAGTAAAAGCATTCTTAGCCAGCTACTTCTGTAGATTTCATTCTTCCCTAGTTGGAAAATGTGCAGGAAAATGTACTTGTTTATTTACGGGGCCAAACTCAATTAAGGAAGCCCGACGCTCCACGGGGAAGACGTGTAATGCCAAATGGAATGTGCCGTAAGGTGCCTTTAATACGGTGTAACTCGACGGAAAGAGTGTAGTATTTCCTGCGAACTTTAATTACCTTCTGGGCGATGTACAATGTATGTGCAAATTAGCTAATTAGGTAAAATAAATATGCTTTGGCTTAATACGATTGCCATTTTCGGCATTGTGCTCCATTAAAGAAAGATAAACATTTCTTACTAAATCCAGACACGAAACTATCGCGGCGAGAGCAACTTGTTGGCACTTCCTCGATGGAGGAATGGCATAACTTTATGGTCCTGAAGCAGGATAATGCCCGACGAGGGCGCACGTTGCGAATGAGTTATATTTGCCCTTGACTGGGGACACCAACAAGTTGCAAGTTGTACAAGCGAGGGTCGCTCCACCAGCAAGCAATTTTATGAATGAATCTCTGTGCAACATGTTCGAAGCTGCCGTCGGAAGAGGTTCGAAGAGGTTCGAACAGGTTCGATCAACCAACCGCGTTGATTTGAATTCGCTGCTTCGGTTTTTCAAATCAGTTGCTAGAACTCTACGTGCCGAAACGGTTGAACGGAGAATTCAAATACTCACATCTCGGAGAATTTAGAGATTCTTTAAAGAAGTTTCAAGTGGCATCCAGAACTTTACTTCAAAGCCAAGAAGTTATAAGTTAATCGCGTGGAAAAGTGTAAAGCCAAGGCCATTGTCTACTGAGTGAAGTTTTTGCTTACATTTTTTCAATCTTAAATTCTATCTCGGTGTTGCATAAAAATCTCAGAGTGTGCATTTATTTATTAAACAGTTAATCTCTAAACTAATCTTTACAACGAAATAAATAGTTACAATAAGCAAGGCAAGTCTAAACTAAAAATAAATGAATTAAGTTAAATAAAAATATAATAAAAACAAATGTTAAAATGTGTTTGAACACTGAAAGAAATGTTTCGAAATGGTTAACATCAGAATTGTATTTATATAATAAATGTTGCATTTTTTTAGCAAGTGTTTTAATTACAGAAGTTTTTACCTACATTTGATCAATCTCAAGATTTATCTGGGTGTTGCCTAAAAATATCAAAGTGTGCTTTTATTTGATAAAAAGTTATTAATCTCTTCAACGAAATAAATATTTACAATTATCGAGTCAAGTCTATACTAAATAATACGAACTAAGAAATATAAAAACACAATGAACACTATTTTAAAAATCGGATTGAACACTGAAAGAAAGTTTATTTAACACTATTATTGTTTTTATACATATAATTAATGTGTATCTTTTAAAAATCGACTACAATCCACAAAGACCCAAGACTTGGTTTTAGCTGAAATACATTTCGTTAAATTAAAATACCAAATACCATGTGATTTTAATCATCTCAAACGCTTAAATTGCTTTCTATATGTGCGGGTGTGGGTTTTGTGCTGGTTTTTTTGTGGGTTACCCAAAGCAATAATCAAAATGGCATCAAGTGCTCAAGAGAGCTCATGAAAGCTATGTGAGATGCTAAGCAAACAGTGAATTGTGCACACATTGGCGATACAGATACATAATGAAGAACACGGATACTCCCAAAGTGGGAGGCAGAGTTCGGAACTTTTGACAGGGCTGCAGCTGCCAAAAAATTAATGACAAGTTAATATTTAAGCTGGAAATACAGTTGCCAGTGGCGTTCGGTGGCCCAACTGTTCAAACACCAGGCCGCAGCTTCGGCTTAGACAAAGCCCCGAAAGTGTCCAAATAAATGTGAAATGTGAATACAAACAAGAGCACCAAGAACTCCGAGCACCAACTACAATGTCGAATATTATCCAAGCGGAATGCAAATATATCCCACTCCTAGCAGTAGTTCTGCGAACGCCTCTTATCGTGCAAAACTTTTGGGACACTGTACCCTTAATGGGTGTTATAGCGCTCGGAAATTGCCTTTAGAATCGAAATGGACTCGGAATCGGACTCCGGGTGGGAGTCAAATGGTGAAGATGGAGAGATGGAGAGTGAGGGATTGTCTGTCTGCATCCAGTCGAGGGGGCAGTTTATGAACTCGCCAAGTAATTACAAAGTAGCGCCGTAAGAATAACAACAAACAGCTTGAGGAATTAATCCAATCTAAGTGAATGGGCAAAGTTTGCGTGGAAACAAGTCGGAAAAAATGAACTGACTGGAATCTTGCCAATCGCAGAAACTTTGCTTGTAACCCAAACTTTGAACAATAAGCTGCAAAAAAAGTAGTGACACTCGAATAAATTTGTACTTTACTACTAGTATATGTACGCCCATTTAATTCGCTCTGTGGCATCAAAAACAATGCCACAAAGATCAATAGAATCGCGAAATTGGGTTTTTCATTCCCAGTTGGCAAAACTCTCATTCTGCAATTGACTTATGTACCTGTACAAAAAAGTTCAATTGTACACCAATGGGATTTAAATTGAATGCAGCCAACAAAGTCAAATAAATTGGAGATAATGACATATTTATTTTTAGTATAATAGCTGAAAGCCACCTCACCCACAACAAAAAAGTAATTTTTATAATTGCAAAAATGGGATTAAGCGTGTACTTTTAATTATGCCCAAATGTACGTATATGTGGCCTAAATTAGTGCTCTTTTCAGTATCGATATTCATTATAATTCATTTTGCCAGAACATTTTAGACACAAATCGCCTAGACGATTCGGACAGGAATTACTCGGGATGGTCGTGTTTGTTTTTTTTTCCTTTTTTGTGTTCTGGGCCTTTTTACTGCCGGAATGCAAATCAATCAAAACCGTGCACACACAATTGGCTAAAAAGTTTTTGGCAAAGTTCGCACTTCTCATCTGTCGCCTTCATGGGGATTATTATTCAGATCCCGGGAACATGGCACAGATGTGCACATTATGCTTTTTTGGGGCCCCAGATCAATCAAATGCGCATTTGTGTATTAATCGCGCTGATTAAACGATGGAAATTTCACTTCAAGATGCGGGCAGTGGCAATCAAAAACAAATTGCTTTAGTGACACCGGGCCGGGCAGGTCATGAGCCATTAATCTGGTTTAATCGAGTGCCGGGATTGCACACCGGCGCGGCAATTAGCGATGGAGTGCTGCTATCATGTAGCTAGTTAGATACATTCGATGTACGATTCCGACACGGGTCCAATTAATCTCCCCCTCAAACCCATTGATATCAATTGATCTGCATCAATTGAGCTTAAATGTTTCCCTCTCTCGGTCTTTAGGAGGGAATGTGACGCCGCAGGCTCGGAAACTTGAAAAATGTTCTGGAGCACGCATTCCGCTTATTCCGGGTGCCCTGAATTGGGTTTATTGTTTTCCTATTGGCGGAGCGAACACAATAACAAAAGCCAAAGCAAGCGTCCAATTTAATTTATGCTCATAAATTAATTTGGAAAATGAAATTTGATGGAATTTCACTTTGAACCTACACTGCATAAAGCTAACGCCGCCACCCGACTTTACTATATTGGCAACATGGTCAAAGTCGACAGCGAAATGAAATGAAACGAATCGAAAGCTATATAATACCGGCAGAGCCGTCGAATCTATTAAAGTTAATTTGCACTGCGCTGGTGCAGCCAAGTTTGCAGTGCCAATACTTAATCGCATCTAATCAAGGACGGAGAGTAATTGCTGCGGGGTAATTGCAGCTGCTCAGGTCGGCAAATGCTTCAATTATGCGTTTCTTACCGCCTCCAGGAATCCCATAAGCTGCAATCCGGAGGTAGCTTCGTTCGGCAGCTGAGCTCCTCTTAAGAGTAAATTACAAGGAAATTAGTTTTACCCAAGAAATAGTAACAGTATTTACATAACAACTGAATTGACAAGATATTTACCAACGAAGCTTAACTGTATTACAAAGAAATAAATTAAATTTGGAAAAGCATCTCAATGTTCTCAATATACTTAATATTGCAACGGTATCAAGTTCACTCCTAAAATAGTCAAATTATTTGCCAAGTAACAAATAAACAGGCAACATATTCAGTTACAAAAGGTATTTCAATGGATCTTCCAAGAGATTAATTAAATTAGAGAAATTACTATTTATAGTCATTATCTTGCTGGCATTCGGATTTTGAATTAATGTGTATAATCATATTTGTAATATGCCAATTTTACCCCAGAAACTAGGTGAATTATTTGCTAAACTGTCAAGATATTCAGTTACAAAAGGATTTTAATGAAGTGAATTTAATAGGAATTTATATTATTTATTCCACATGCATTTGGAAAAGCATATAAATGTTTTAAATATATTGCAACGTTATAATGTTTACTCCCGAATTAGTAAAATTATTTGCCTAGTTAACAGACAAGAAATTCTATTTCAAAATGAGTTTTCAAAGAAATAAATTAAATTAGGAATTATGAAATTTATATTCGTTATCTTACTGGCATTTATTTATAACCATATTACATCGATACAATTTTACCCCAGAATCTAGTTGAATTATTTGCCTTTATAACAAAATGGCAAGATATTTATTTACCAACGAACTTTAATTGAATAACATATTTCAGGCATTTGAAAAATCAACGTATGTCACATACGTTACCACAGTTTACCACAGAATTAGTTAAATTAGTTGCCTGGATATCAATTTCATCGACTACTCGAGGTATTAATTAACAAAAGGGATGCAATGGGATGCAATAAATTTTCTAATGAATCAATCGAATAGAGAATATACAAGAAAGTTTATTATTTATATTACAGGCAATCGTAGAAGCATTTCAATGTTTTTATTCAAATTGCAATTAAAACGATTCTATTGCGCACATGTAAACTTAAAAGGATTAAAACTCGTTTGCTAGTGCATTTAAAGGCACATAAATATTTAAATATTAATCTATAAAATGTGGCTGCTTATTAAATATACATTTCATTAAATATTTACTTTAATTCCTAAGCCCAAGTGAAATTAATTTCAATTAAACAAGTTATGAATATTTTGGATTTCGTTATTTTAAATTTAATTCATTTCTACCCACGAAAGGCGAAGATTGAAAGCCTTTAAGAGAAATGCTTTCATTTTAATCTTTTTTTAATTGCTGTTTAACCAGGCCCCAGGGATTATATTGCCTTGTCAGCATTTACAATAAAATGAGAAAATGATTTTACCTGCATTAATAAATTCACGGAAAATGAGGTGAATTTAATACCTGTTGATTTAAGTTTAAATAAATAAAAACATGTTTGTAATCTTGATTTAATACTTATCAATAATATATTTTCAGTTTTCACTATTTTAAGCTCTCTTAACAATAACATGACTTCTGCAATTGAATGGACACTGAAAGTGAAGTGCACTTGATTAATCAAAGCAAAATGTGAGCGAATGGATATATCTTCCCCTGAACCACCGTCCAAACTAAGAGAATCAACCAATTAACTACAAACTAAATACGAAATGGAGACCGAATGGGGTGTGGATGAACATCCAGCCTCCTACGACCGTCTGGGCAGTCCTTCAATGGACTTGGAGCCGGACAACCAAGTGGCCAGTAACTGGACCAATATCACCAACTTTAGTCGCCTCGTGGCCGCTGCAGCTCCGGAAATAGCCAACTTCACGCTCAACCTACTGGACGTGGGTGTGGGCGTGGCCACGGAGGCGGTGGTGTCCAATTCAACCTATAGCACCACTCCCCTGCCCGCCTATGCGATCGCCAATAGCTCCTCCCTGGCCCACACGAACAGTCGGCATGAATCCTTACCAATAGCGGAACAGGTGCCGGAGCACGTGATGGAGCATGCCCCCCAGTTGTCCAGCTCTGGACTACTCAAGGTCTATGTTTTGGCTGTGATGGCGCTATTCTCCCTGCTGGGCAACCTGCTGACCATCTGGAATATCTACAAAACGCGCATCTCGCGCAGGAATTCCCGGCACACATGGAGCGCCATTTACTCGCTGATGTTCCATCTCTCGATCGCCGATGTCCTGGTCACCTGGTTCTGCATCATTGGTGAGGCAGCCTGGTGCTACACGGTCCAGTGGCTGGCCAACGAGCTCACCTGCAAGTTGGTGAAGCTCTTCCAGATGTTCAGCCTCTACCTGTCCACCTATGTGCTGGTGCTGATCGGAGTGGATCGTTGGATAGCTGTGAAGTACCCGATGAAGTCGCTCAACATGGCCAAAAGATGTCACCGGCTGCTCGGGGGAACTTACATCCTGTCGCTGGTGCTCAGCTTACCACAGGTAGGTGGTCTTACACTGGGGTAAAAAAAGGGGGGACTTTTTAATTGGTTGCCATAAATATTTTAATAATATTAATCTTTTAGCTCAAGAACTTAATAATTTAGACAATTTTTAATTTTATATATATTTTTATCAGTTTTTAACATATTAAAAAAAGGCAAAATAATAATTTTAAATTCATTATTAATATTCTTCCTAAGCTTATATTTTTGCAATTACTTTTGATTTCGATTTCAACAAAACGTGAGCACACATTTCGTCTCAGTGTAAGTCAACCCCGGGGGCCTTATTTAACCTTCTGCATCTGAATTCTTCCAAGAAAAGCAAATTATTTTCGCGTCAAAGAACTTTTGAGATAAGTGTATGCAAGACTCGCTTATGGAGAATAATCTACACCACTTGCAGTCCCTCGAGTCTGTTCTGCGAGGGTGTTCCATTACGCTAAGCTAAAGCTGAAGCTGAGCCACCGCCTTCGTCCTAAAACCTCATACCCTCCTATCCTTATACCTCATCCCCTCATACCAAGATTCACCATTCCGGCACTCAGGAATCTCGCCAGCCCAGTGTTGATGAAGTTGAAGTAATATGTTTACTTTATAACACGCATACGCCCCGTGGCAAGGCGCAAATAGTCTTCTCCAGTAGGCGCCAGAATGTGTGCGGACATTAAAAATGATTGCCTTTCGCAAACAATAAGTGTGCACTAAATGTGGCTTTGCCACACTGCCACGCCTACAACACGTGCTGGCCTCCGGCGGAGGACAGCCAATCGAAATCCGGGACAAAGGGTTTTTCTACAGACTGGGCCGGAAAAAAAAGGGTCCCCGGACTTGCGACAGACATTATTCATATTCCCGATTCATTGTGCGCAGATAGGGTGAGTGATATATTCCTTATCCCTGGCAGCTGGCGGATAAACCCAAATGGGACTGCATTAATGCCAGTCCTCCGCATTGTTCTAGGTTCGGTTGGGGTTTCGGATTCAGAATCGGTTCCTGTTTTTTCCGGGGCATTGATTGTATAATGTATGCCGCCCGTTTTTCCTGATTACACACACTCGTTTCAGGCGCCTGTCCTTGATTTATGGCCCGGGGCGAGAATGTTGCTCAGCTCATTCATTTATCAGATTAGCCAAGGCACTCCAGTGGCCAAAGCTACTGACTCCTGGCTGCTGCTGCAAGGAGCACTCCAAGGAGCAGAACTCAAGCTCTATGCTAAGTAATTAGACAGAATGCCACTTCAAAGTTGCCAAGGGAAGCCGGGAAGCAATTTGGTTTGATTGAAAAGTGTGAAGCACCCTTCTCCTTGCCGTTTGAGAGTTAAGAACTTTTCCGGCCAAAGGTCCTGGGCGACCCGATTCAGGTAAATTGAGTTCTGGCATAGCCTCCCATTCAACAAAGTGGTCATCAGGGTTCTGACCTTCCGCCTTTGACTGAAAGAGATCCAAAAATAAACATCGGAATGGAAAGTTTCGCTTTATATTACAGGATATAGTTGAGCAGCTTTAGCATTCCTGCTTAATTTCATCCTGGGCTGCGCAGAAATGTATGCTATAATTTCACGCATTTAATTAGCAGCATTTTTTGAGGAAGGAGCTGCGGTGTTGGTGGCTTTTATTTTATCTGAGTAATATATAGCGTGGAATTATATTTGAGATTATATTGTGGCACACTCGCTGAGCTTAGAGTGGGCGTGTAATATTATTTCACGGGTATATACGAGTATTTGAACGAGTGCGTGCCTTCTTGTCAAAATGTCTTGACTTGTTTAAATGCCGCAACAAAAAAATGTTTGGTCTAATTACATTTGTATGTTTTACCCAGCCCAGCCACGGTGAGTGGCATTTCTGGCAGATTTTGAAGTGGGTTCAGGTCCAGTGACGATGACTTTTCCTAGCTCAGACAGACAACAATAATAAAATGGACACAATGTATTGGTTTGAATTTTAGAGTATCTTAAATATTTTATTTGCTTTGAGGAGCAACAGAAGTTGTAATGATATTGCGGAAACCAATTTAATGCAACCGCCGTTATTGTTACATAATTAACGAGCCACTGTCACCCAATTAAAAGTAACTTTGCAATCATTACGCCAATTTTTATGGTCCACTTCTAGACCCGAAGTCCGTCGACTTCCGCGAGCGGGGGACAACTTTCTTCATTTCGTTTTATTGAACATGCGACATAAAATTTATGCGGCTTACAGACGTGACGGAATGGCCGAAACCGACGTCCCGACAAGCGACAGAATCATTTCAAACAATTTTCCGGACAACTTTTTCTCAGCCAGCACCAGCACCCGTGGCACACCAAACACACACACACACACACTTGCCACACATGTCGTTGGTAAGTAGGCACATCGAATCCAATATGAGACGCACCGCTGGGCTCGTTGCTTTCAAATAAAAAAGCAAAATGAAAATTTACTCCGACTGCCAATAAACAACAAATGTTTCTCAACAGCAGCATTTATTTGGCCCCGCTAGAACACCTCCAGCATCCCCCACTTCCTCGCCGAGGAAAATAAGGGAAGGCTAACACCGACTTTCATGACACAATAATACCCAATGCGTACTCAAGTCAGCAGAAAGGAAAAGCGGCGACATAATGGATTCAGACAGAGGACAAGGTTATTCACAGGTCCCCACATTGTTTAGCGGATCCCTTTGTAATGACAAACATAGCACAATTACCATTTGTTTGGGCTTGGGTTTTGGTGTAAGGAATTCAAGTTTTCCCAGAATCAATTAAAACTTCCCAAATAATGGGGGTTCAAAGGCAGATTTCTATTCTACAAAAAAAAAATAGAGTATTCATGAAAGCCAAGTTTATTTGTTATTGTATTTGCTTAGTCGAAAGCAATTTATAAATTATAATCTGAGTTCAATAAATCAAAATGTAAGACTTGACATTTTCTGGCAGTTAAATTAATTGACAACACAAATAAGTCTATCTAATTTGATGTAAGTCATTTTTAATTACACAAGAATGCAACTATTTTCACCATCATTCCTGCCGTAAGTTATTTTTGTTCGACTTTCAAACAAAACCCTTCGGAAGGAAACCCTTCCCAGAACCAAGTGAATTGCATCTTTGTTCAAATTGTTTCAAAGTATCCAGTATATAAAGGTTTCTTTTGGGATGAAAACATTCTCAGAAATAGCAAGTTACCCTACATTGCACAATTCAGTTTTCGCAAAAAACAAAAACAACTTTCAGCTCTTTAAAGACCAACTCTTATCCTATTGAACATCTATTTTCATTAAGTGGGTCAGGAGGAGCACAATGATCTATATCTGCTCTCCATTCAGCACGAAGGCAATTGCTTGGAAGTTATAAATGTGCGAAATTAATAAAACTCAACCATTATATGATTATCCGTTGCGGGATAGTCCCCGAGGTTATTTAGTTTTACTACAGTGTGGTTCGTGGTGCGTGGCGCTTTTTGGATAAGTTGTTGTCACAAGACGGCGTCCGACAAGAAACCCATAAAAAGTGCAAATAAAAAGACTTTCAGCGTATTAGTTATGCGCTGACACATCCATTCGCTGCTTCCGTTTTATCAGGACTGGCCAGGCCTAGACCTGAAATTATCCCAAGCCATACTATGCCGAGCCCTTGGAGCTTCCTGGGGGACAGGTGGAGAACATTTAATTTTCATGGAAAACTTCAACAATGCTTTATGTTAAAGTTACACAAAAAATGCTCCCTCAATTACGCCCATATTCACATGTAACAATGGCCAAACCCGAATCCAAAAGGACTCTCCTTTTACCCTCAACTCAGATATTTTCCCGTCTGCTGCAGAGCAGATCAAAGCCTCGTTTCTGTCAGCAATTTGTAACTATGGGCCGCATGTGGATTTCCATGTGAGCATCGATTATACTGGTCTCCAGTAAAGGGAAGTCCATTAAAACATATATATTTGGATTGTGGCAGTAAACATTTGTACTACGATAATGGTGGGAAATTACAAGGAAAAGGATTTAGTCTAAATAAACTCGAAGGTTTAATATAGAGAAAGTATATACTTAAAAAATGTTGTAAATTTAAATAAAGTATCCCCTATCTTAAATTTGCAATATTAAATCATTGAATATTTTTAGACCCTGTACCCAAAGGGTAAAGGGTATATTAAGTTTGTGCAAATGTATGTAACAGGCAGAAGGAGGCGTGGCAGACCCCACAAAGTATATATATTCTTGATCAGCATGACGAGCTGAGTTGATATAGCCATGTCCGTCTGTCCGTCTGTCCGTCTGTCCGTCTGTCCGTCTGTCCGTCTGTCCGTCTGTCCGTCCGGATGAACACACGGATCTCAGCAACTGTAAGAGCTAGAGGAACCGTATTACCAGTGTAGATTCTTCTAATACTGAGTAAATTAGAGTTTATTTTTTTAAGTCGGTGCCACGCCCACCGCCTCCGCAATTTGTATTTGAATTTTTGCACTGCCCTGCACTGCACAATTTTCAAGCTAAAATTTTTTTAAAAATACCCATGCAATTGGAGCATAGATTTCTACCGATCCTGAAAATTTCATCAAGATTGGTTAATTAGAAAGCGCACAATAAATACCTAAAGTTTACAGGCGCTAAACACAAAAAATCTGTTTATTTGCGAAAACAAACGGTAAATCGCTTGCGTTCGGTGGTTGATTTTTCTCGAAAGTGCCGCTGCCGCTGCGCTGCCACTACCTTCATATACATACATACATACGAATGTGTATGTATGTATGTATGTNAAAATGCTCCCTCAATTACGCCCATATTCACATGTAACAATGGCCAAACCCGAATCCAAAAGGACTCTCCTTTAACCCTCAACTCAGATATTTTCCCGTCTGCTGCAGAGCAGATCAAAGCCTCGTTTCTGTCAGCAATTTGTAACTATGGGCCGCATGTGGATTTCCATGTGAGCATCGATTATACTGGTCTCCTGTAAAGGGAAGTCTATTAAAACATATATATTTGGATTGTGGCAGTAAACATTTGTACTACAATAATGGTGGGAAATTACAAGGAAAAGGATTTAGTCCGAATAAATTCAAGGGCTTTATATAAAGAAATTATAGATTATATGAAGTATCCCCTATCTTAAATTTGCAATCTCAAATCATTGAATATTTTTTAAATAAAGTTTATTATACAAATTAAAGTGAAGGGAAATCTATTAAAGCATATTTTCTTGGATTGTTTATTTTGTGTATGGTTAGAAATTATTAGGAAAATGATTAAGTCTCTTTAGAATTTATTAGAAATAAATTAAATAATTTCAAAATTTGCTGTATTCTTGATTGACTTATCCCCTATCTTAAACTTTTGCGATTGCAATATTAATTTATGAATTATTTTATGATTTGAGCTACGTATTCCTTTTTTATACAATTTTCTATCTATCCTAAAATTGATACTTACCTTTGGCATTATAAAATAGCAAACTTGGAATTAGAATATTATAAAAATCAATAGAGTTTTTCATAAATTATTTATAACCCATATTATTAAATTACTTATCCTGCATCCACAATTTTTGGCGATTGCATATTAAAATTTTTAAATCCTTTTTTTTTGAGCTACATTTTCCGTTCATGTACCATTTTTGTTGAACCCGAAAATTGGTCCTTACCTTTGGCCTTCCAAAATGGCCAAATTGCAATTATCAAATTTAACTGACCTTTACACTATCTGCCACTCCCACTCCCACGCTGCTGCTACCCTGATGTTGACCGATGGACATTCCAGTTCTTCATCTTCCACGTGGCAAGGGGTCCGTTTGTGGAGGAGTTCTACCAGTGCGTGACCCATGGCTTCTACACGGCCGACTGGCAGGAGCAAATGTACGCCACCTTCACACTGGTGTTTACCTTCCTGCTGCCCCTGTGCATCCTCTTCGGCACCTATATGTCCACATTCCGCACCATTTCCAGTGAGTGGCTATTCTCTCTCGTTGTTTGCAAAACAAGTCAAATTTGCTTTTCAATTTCAACAGGCAGCGAGAAGATGTTCCAGGGCTCCAAGCTGGCCAACTATTCCACGGCCAAGTTGCCCACCCAGACGAATCGGCAGAGGCTTATACACAAGGCCAAAATGAAGTCGCTGAGGATTTCCGTGGTGATCATCATAGCGTTCCTCATCTGCTGGACGCCCTACTACGTGATGATGATTATGTTCATGTTCCTGAATCCCGACAAAAGGGTGAGTAGGTTTAGGCTTAGGCGTGGGCGTAGGAGTTGTATTTCAAGGATTCCTTTGCCCGCGTTTTTTTTTAAGGTTGTTTTTTTGGAAATTTCCGGCAAACTGAATGACAAGCAGATAGCGATTCCTGGTATCGTCTAAATGCGAAGGCACATCAATCAGCAGTCGATTTGTCAGTTTATTTCGGGAAGGGTTTGGGTTATTTCGGAGGAGAAGCCTTTGTTGTGCTGTCTCATATACACGCCCCGTGGCTGTTGTAAAATCCGAGAACCCGGCTTAGTCCCAGATGGCAAATCCGTTTAGGGCCGCAATCTTTTCCACGCTTTCGAATGGCCCCGGACCTGGGCCTGGTCCTGGGCCTGAACCATAAAAATGATTTCTTATGCTCAATTTTTAATTAATCGTTACGCCATCCAACCGAACGACGGACGGACACACTGCGGCCCAACTTTGATGACTTGCCAGAGATTGCCCGTAAAAGCTTGTGGCAGAGGTAGAAGATTATGGCTTGGGGGGAAAAAACAAAGAAAAAGACTTTGGTTAACCGCAGACCAAGTATCCTGGAAATTTCCGAAATGAATAGCAGGAGCAAGATATTCCTATTAGAATGCCTTTTGTAAACAAAAAGAAGAGGCCCTACTTTGGGGTAAAATAACATTGTATTTCATTCTGATTAATTTGGTTCTTTATGAAATTCTGCTTTATTTAATAATGAATTTAAGCTCGTGTTATATTTCGTAAATTTTATTTATAATTTATTTCCTATTAAAAACGACTGTTGTAAAAAAAAAGGTTGAGGTCCTTCTCTGGAGTAAAATAACCTTTTTACATTATATTTCATTCTGATTAATTTTGTACTTTCAAAAATTGTGCTTTACTGAACAATGAATTTAAATAAGTTTAAAATTCATAAATATTAAATTCCTAATAGTAAGCCTTTTGTAAACAAAGGGTAAAATATAATTTGTACATTGTATTTTATTCTGATTTATTTTGTTGATTATGAAATTGTGCTTTATTTGATAATTAATTTAAAATTGTTTTATACTTGTTTAATTTAAATATGTTCATGTAATAGATTTGTGCCAGGTGTAATTAATTTAAAAATATATATATATATATATATATTCGTAGAAACCACATATTTGCACAACAAACTTTTCACAATAGTTTGGCCTTTTCATTGCACATTTCTGCGTGCTCTTTTTAGCGTATTTTTAATTGCACTTCGTATCCTTGATACTCGAAATAAATGCAGTGCAATTTTCGAGTGGCAGACAAGATTAAATTCTGGGTGAGCAAGAGTGCAGAAAACATTCACTTAAGCTGCGTTCAACAATAACACCTTCAGGCAGAGGCAGAGGCAGAGGGTATCCAATGGATACCAAGGCAATACTCCGAGAAGCCACAAAACGCCCGCAAAGAGTCCACTTAAACATAAACAAGCCCCACAAAAAAGGGTCTGAATGGGAAAAATTAATTTGAATTTTACGCATTGCTTGCAGCTGGGCGATGATCTGCAGGACGCCATATTCTTCTTCGGCATGTCCAACAGCCTGGTCAACCCGCTCATCTATGGCGCCTTCCACCTCTGTCCGGGCAAGGGCGGCAAGTCAGGTGTGGGAGGAGGCAACAACAACGCCTACAGTCTGAACAGGTGAGTGAGCTAGTTCTGCTCGGAGGTGGTTTTTCTTTTGCTTTTGCTTTTCCTTTTTGTTTTTCTTTCACGGAGAAAATATCACATTTAGTGGCCGGTAGTTTTCTTGTCCAAGTAGCTTTTTTATGGTGATTGTTATGTTCGGTCATGAATGACAATATGGTTTACCTTAATTAGCTCAATTAATAAAGAGATCCTTTTGATTAATCATTTGGATATTTAAAAATGTAGAAATAAAATGTATATCCAATTGTTTTTAAATACTCCCAATATACAGTGTAAAATATCATGATAAATAAATCTATATAATAAACATTTGTATGCATTTATTCCGAATTAAAGTTGTGTGATTATAATTATTTTGATAAACCATACAATGTAAAATATTTTATGTTTAGTATTAAAAGAAAACTTTCTAATATGGTTTTTAAATAAATACAATGTAAAATAGCATGATAAAAGAAATCTCATTAATAATGTTCCAATAACAATTGTGTATGTATGTATTAATTAGGAATTTAACTTGTGTAAATTCTACTTATTCGATAAACATACATTTTATTATCTAACATTTAAAAGAAAGATTCAACGATTTTGTTTTAAATAATACTGAAAGAGGAATTGACTTTTTTTGCTTCTAAAATTTGGAAATAATACGAAATTATAAGTTATAATTTTCCTGGCCCTGATGGTACTGATATTTCAATGTGTTCCCTGGCTTGATTTGTTCACCCCACCTCATGCCCATTCCCCACCCACATCCTCTCCCTTTGTCTCTTCCAGGGGCGACTCCCAGCGCACTCCTTCCATGCTGACGGCGGTGACCCAGGTGGATGGAACAGGCGGAAGCTCCAGGCAGATGCGGGCCTTCCGCCAGCAGAGCTACTACCGGAATTCCAGCAACGGTGGATCCATCGGCGGAGCAGGAGGAGGAGGAGGTGGAGGAGTTGCCTTCAAGGAGCAGGTGGGTCTGCTGCATGTGGGACCGGGGAATGGAACCGGAGCCACCTCCGCTTCCATTTCCGGCAGTAGCAGTGCCACCCCGCAGCTGATGAGGAAGGGATCCGGATTGCTGCCGGCCAGGCATCCCAGCTGCCTGAGGGAACAAGAGCACCAGCAGCGATTGCTGCTCCTCCAGAACCAGCCCTCCACCCTGGTCCTCAACTACGACAGTCAGCGCGGAGGCGTTGGGGTGGGCGTGGCCAGCGGGCTGCTGGACAACAACGAACGCGTCTCGAGCGTGTGAGAGCAGCTGGCGATGGCGGCGGCGACGTTGGCGTTGGACATGGGCATGGACCTGCCCGACGCCGATGATGTGAGGGATGTGGCGACGGAGGACGCCTGCTCCTGCTGCCATTGCCTGAGCAGGGAGCTGGTGCGACGGCAGCTAGAACTCCAAGAGCTTCCAGTGCAGTGAGGCGACTGCCAGAGTGAGAGATGTGATCCGGGCGGATCGGTTGGAGGCGTCGATGATCAGATCACCGGGGCGCGCAACTTGTGCTTAGTTAATGCTAATCGAGAGTTAAGTCTTCAAACACATTGGGTGTGCTTAGCCGTAGCGTAGGATTAGAGCTAGGCTAGGCTAGGAACTGGTTGCCCCACACTGGGAGAAACTCCAGGTCTCCAGTCTGCGTCCCGATTTCACAACCTGATTTACCAGCTGATCAATCAATTAAAATGTACGGAAAACATTTTCTATAGATGTATACAAATAAGATGTTCTCCATTTTTGAGAAAAAAGCTAAGAACTAAGTCGTCAGATTATGTGATAATTATTCCAATTAAAAACAGTTAAATCAGAAATATATACATAAGGTAAATGTTCTTGAAGATTTTTAAAGCCCCAATATACTATATGTGTGACATATCACTGCAAAATCAGCTTGTGAAGTCGCAGTGCAATGAGTGCAATAGTTAGTTACCTTCAATTGTGCAATCAGACAGGTTCAATTCCAATTCCAGGTAAAGTGCTAACTTAATTGTGAATAATTGGAGTGTACACGAGTGAGTTTCTCTCAATTGCAGGGCAACATTGTAACGTTTAATTAAGCCAAGAGTCAGTCGTTCGTTTTATTTTCCTTCTACTCGTAACTTCACTCCAAAAATCAACTGTATAAATGTGTGAATAAACAGCCAAAAAACAGGGTAACTTACTATATATGTAGATGTAAATGCATTCTCGAAATGTTTTGCGGAGCAATTGTGGTTAGCACATGATTTTACCACCTGGAATAACAATGCAGAGAATGCTATATCTCTTACTTAAACAAACATTATATATGTGATCGTTGATTTCACTTTGAAATGTATTTAAGAAACTTACCAATAATTGTTCCAAGATCTTGTCAAGAATCCAAAGTCACTTACATATATTATTTATGTTTAAAATTCTTTTTTTTTTTTGTTATTGATGGAAATGATTTTGGTGGACTTCAATTCGTTATTGTCCAAAGACGTTTCACTTAGAATCGTTATTTTTCCTCTGTTAATGGCACTTCCCCGAAAGGATACAATAATTTACGACCTCGAACTGGAAATATCAATTCGCAGCTGAAACTGGAGATACTTTAAACGAATTACACCGAACAGGACAATTCAATTTGTCTGAAAAGAGCCAGGAAACATGGAGAGGATGAGGACGAGGATGCGGATGAGGTTGCAGAGAATACGAAGCTCCTTACAACACATATATGCCATTAAAGGGACCCAGTGCATTATGGGAATCCACCGCAGGGACGTTAAAATTTCCACAATTCCGCATGTTTATGCCCATCTATTCCACATCCCGTTTCCCGTTGCCCGTTTTGCATATTCATGTGCTCCCGTACTTATGTATAAATAATCTGTGTCAAATTTGTATAGTTTATTTTTTAATAAAACCCGAATGATCCTTTGCGAAACTTTACGAGCCAACTTTTACGCGCCACGCACAGCAGCTCAACACGTTGATGAACTAGCCTGGCATTGGGCATTGCCATCGGTATTGTCTGACTCCTCAGCTCCAGCTCCAGCTCCGAAGCCAAGGCGTGTGCCCCATAAATCCCTGGGGCTCACGTCCACCCCGAGCTCGAGTATATTACAAAATTTTATGGCCGACGCAGGCGGAGGATAGGCAATAGACAGGGACACTTGCTCTGCCACTGCCGGGGTAAAAGTTTCTGGCCTAAAATGCAAATAAAATGTTGACCGGGAACGGAACGGGGCTGGCAAACAATGCGTCCGAAAATGCGCTTCGCAGTTTGAATTTTAAAGCTGCTCCGGAAGAGGAACCCAATTACCGCAAATAATGAATGATGGACTCAGGCGGGAGTTTGCGGGGAAAAGGCGATTGTTCCCGCCCATCTTCGGAAGCACTCCCCCTTCAATTATGCGCAGGCAGAAAAAAAGACTCAGGCGCACACTGAAAGTTACAGTAGTTGTGCATTTTTATGGATTGTTTGATATAGGATATTTACCTCGTTTTTAGAAATCTTTAATATGTACGGAATTATCGGAATGAATCTAGTCTAATTTTTAAAGATATCTTGAATGTTTAAATAATAATACTCCTCAAAATAATTTTCACAGCAAAAAAACGATTTTGAATACAAATAGACTCCAATACTTTTCTCCCTGTGCACTGAGTACTTTTGATTGTGCGATTTTTCATCAAGTTCCGCTGACCATCTGCCAAAGTTTAGAGCCATTCCGAAATGTAAATGCTGCACAGAAATGTTTTCGAATGCGTATCTCATTTTTAGTACGCATTCCGGCCCAACAAAGCAATTCGGCAATTCGGCGGAAGCAGAGGAGTCACTTAACGAGTGGGTCGAGGTCCAGAAATTAAAAGCATTCCCGTTTTATTGGTTGCTTTGCCTCTAGCTCTGGCGGAATAAAAGGTCAAAGGAGTTTTTTGGGGGGGCGGGCATAAGGTCGCAATTCGAGGACCGGGCAATAAGAGCAATCGTAAAACCGGAGACATGTACATGCAGATACATCTCATTGAAGGACATTGGGGAGACACGCATAAGTATCCGGCTTAGGCGAGCGAGCGACTGATGTGTAGACAAGACATCATGGCATCGTTACAACAATTATACAAATTTATTGTGCAATTCCTGGGGCCATTATCAACATGACGCAAGCTGCCAAGACCGGTGGAGCTGTGACCCACATTTCGCAGACTCCGTTCAAGCGTAGAGCGATAAAGCAGAAGCATAAACTAGTGGGCAGAGATCCCGAACCCAGAGCCTCCAGCTTGACTCATCAAAAATTGATGGACCGTAAATAAGGCGAAGGCAAGGGGGCTTTCTCATACGGGGTTTCCTCTTATTGGTTTTTTGCTTTAACAGAATTTCACTTAGATGTAGGGCGTGTGGGTGGTTGGTTCCAGAACGTAATATACGCCGCAACGTGGAAGCTCCGGACGAGGTCCAGGGATTTCCAAGGGGTCTCCAAGGGGTTTGCAGGGCTACTCCGACTCCCTATCTCGTGCTCACCACCGCCTCCTTGCGCGCCGCGTCCTGCAGGAGCTGGGTGTCCACCTCGTCTCCAGGTAGTTGGACATAACGCACCACCGAGCCGCGGATGAAGCAGTTCTTCACGCTCAGCATGTGCGGATACTTGTCCGGATCCGTCACACTGATGTCCGTCAGCTTGATGTTCAGATACTGGTCCACCGAGTGCAGCGTTCCGCATATACTGCAAATAACAAACAAATCAGAAAGATAAGTTAACCGGCAAACACGCGACTTCTGTAAACATTCAACGAGAGCTTACCTCAGGTCATTCTTGAGTTCGACGACCACTTCTTTGCCCACCAGCGACTTGAAGAACGAATAGAAGAGCTGGCAGAGTGGGTATATATCTTCAGTTAGTTGATTATTTTATTATAAACCTTATTTCCTTACCATTGTTATTGTTTATTGCGATTTCTGCAGAACGCGTTGTTTTTGGAGGCTACCAGGGCTACATTGTGCGTTTCTTGCGGCGCCAGGGAGGGAACATAAAGGGTGGCCATTTGGGGTGAGTTGCCAGACAAGATTCTTGTTCTATCAGTGTGGCAACTCGGTGTGGTTTTCGCGCAGTTGTTTTACAGCAGCCAGCTTTAGACAGTACACAACAAGGCGGTTGACGGTTTGAATTTTTAAACCAAATTGTAACCGATTCGGAGCGTTTAAAAAGAGGTTGTGGCTTCGAATTCAATACCAAGTAAGTTGCATTATTATAAAAATAATAAAAAAAAAGAAAGGAAACTATTTAAATCCAGTTTCTACAATTTAAATATTAGCATATCATTTATTTATTGTTTACCAGTAATCTTTAATTTCAAACCGGTTTGTCAATGTCAAATATGCATAACTTTCTCTAATTCGAAAAAGTTTGAATGCTTTCATCGACAATTATCAACAATTTGCAAATGGAAATGAAATATTTCGACTAATTAAAATTGGAGTCCGTTTATTAATTAAATTGTGTAATCTGATATTTATCCAGAGAAATAATAATATGGACTGATTCATATATTTTAAAAATCCTTCATAATAGTGTTCCTCACAGAGAAACGAATCGCTCTGCAGAGATTAACTTAATTCTTATAAAACTCCAGAAATATGGCATTATTGCCTGGACTCCGATTCGAACTTTTCACAACAAACCCTTTAAAATTCAATAAATTTCAATTCCCAACACACCCAAAACATGCCCAGCCATTCGGTTAAGATGTATATTTTAGGGGAACAGATTAAATTGCACTTGCTAATACAATTATTGACTTTTAAATTACATTTAATAACAATTTCTTCGGGGGGGGTTAAAACTATTTACAAACAAAGGGGTCACATTGATCGCGTTTATGTTACCTTTTTCGAGGGGTTCTACATTTTCTGCCTCTAGAGTCTGGGGACTAACAACAAAATGTACTGTACTGCCCTACCCTTAAATTTTCTTTTCTTTTTCTTTTGTTTTGCTCAAATCGCCACAATGCAAGAATCTTAAAATTTCAATTAGCTTAAAAAAATCACATTTCATGTATCTTGTTCTACAATTTCAACTTAATGCCGCCGTCGTTCGCTTCTTTTGCGGAAGAGCCAACTACGTGCTACGTGTAAAGTAACAGCTGCCAGGATGAGGATCCCTCGCCGATCGGAGCCTGCAACTCTAACGCTAATAAATTCGTCTCTGTCCTTGGATCAACTCTGGTCTAGTGCTCCGAGCTGAAGTACGAGTTCTGCATGAGATACAGCTTGTCGATGGGGTTTATCAGGCTGTTGTTCAGGTTGGCCAGCATGTCGTGGGGATTCGAATGCGAGTGCTGGTTGCCCGAGGAGCTGGTCGACTGCAGCTCCAGGTTGTTCAGCGACAGCGAGTCCGCATCGTCGTCCAGCTGGTCGAAGTTGCTCCCATCCAGCGAGAGGTCCGAGCTGCAGAAACTGTCATTCGAGTTGGCCGGATAATCTGTAAGAAGGGAATTAGTTATTAATAATTATTTACTGCGCCTTAGGGGAATTTACAATATAAAATTGATTGATTATTTATTGCATACAAAATTCCTGTTTAGATTTTTCACTTTAATATAATTTTGGATATTTAAAAAAAAGGAAATAGTTATTAATTTTGGATATTTAAATGAATTTTAAGCAATACAAATTTTATTTTATATTTATTTTGAATCCAAATTAAATTTATTTAAAAATTATTATTATTTAGAATTCCAGAAAACTCAAATAAAAAAGTTCGAATAGAAAAAAAGTATCTTACCGTCCGGAGAGAAGGGCAAGTTCGGATTTAGAGGCTGGCTGGCGAAGGTGCTGTCCAATCCGCCCAGATAGCTCGAGCTGTCTCCTCCCATCTCCTGCTTGACGCACTTCTCCTCTTTCTCGTTCGACTCCTTGTCATCGGTGGCACTTGAGTTGCCCGTGCCACGCCCACTGCCTCCGCCTCCTCCGGAACCTCCATTCTGCTTGGCCTTTCGCTGGATCTTCTTCATTTTGGCGCGCTGGTTCTGGAACCATACCTGGACCACACGAACCGAGAGTCCGGTGTCCTTGGCGAGAGCTTCTCGTACCTTGCGACATGGCTTGGGGGATTGGTCAAAGGAGGCCTTGAACTGTTTGCGCTGCTGCGAGGTGAGGATGGTGCGAGGACGCTTCGGACCTCGTCTGCCATCCCGGGGCCTCAACAGATCCTCTTCGTCCAGCCCCACGAAGCCGCAATGCTGGGCGGCAGCGGCCAGAAACATCTCCTTCTCCAGATCGTGGCGGTAGCAGAAGAGCTGGCCATCGCGCAGGAGGAACTGCTCCCCCTTCTGGAGGGGCAGCCGGCAGGCGTAGCACACGAAGCAGGGCAGGTGGAAGACGAGATTCGGTATGGGGCGCATCACCAGCTCCTGGGGCAGGATCGCGTGACAGCAGGAGGCGCACTTGACCCCGAACAGTCTATCGTAGTCCATCTTGCAGTACAGCTTCGAGTTGCGCACATAGCAGGTGTGGTGGAGCTGCAATCCGCAGTAGCAGCAGGACAGGCACTGCTCATGCCAGTTGGCCTCTCCGACGTTCATCAGGAAGCGGTCGTGGATCTTCTGGCCACAGCCCTCGCACAGCTCGAAGTTCTTCTCGCACTTGATGTGGCCCACTTCTAAGGAGGGAGCAAAAAATGGAAAGAAGGGAAAAAGTGGCGTTAGTAAGAGGCAAAATCGATTTTACGAAGATGATGCACTTGGGGAAAAAGTCGGGTATACTTTTTTTATTTTTGTAATACAGCAGTATTAGTTAATAATTGGTAAGAAAATTTTGAGATCGGATTGCTAAAAATGTAAAAAAATAAATTTGTTCTTTTAAGAGGAGGAGAAATAAATCCAAAAATGCAGAAAGTTTTGGAATTTAAATTGCATATTGCTGGATTTAACAACGAAGTTTAATAACCAAAAATAACCTTCCTTACATACTTAAAAAAATAATATTGTATTCTCAGAGGAGGAAAATTGAAACCCCCAATTGCCGAAAGTTTTTTTCTGAGTGCCGCGTTGGCATATTCCCATTTCCCTCTCCCCCATTTTGATGGGCGTACGTGGCGTATACGTGCTGGCAGCACATGTCGCTGTGAAATTATCATGACATGTGCTGCCATTGGCGCAAGGACAGCGCTGACAATCGAATCGTGTGAAAATGCTTCAACGTCTCCCTTGTTTTTCCCTGCTGCTCAATGTTTCAAAATAAGAAAGAACGAAAGAAAGAAACTCTTCGAGGGAGAAAATTATCTGTCGCCGGAGCTGCAACAGCTTGTATTGAAAGCTTGTTGATGCGTAATTGAAACGTAAAGTTTTCTGTATTTGCTGCTATCAAATCGCTGAGCACCTTCCCTGATTATCATCGGTACAATGGCTCAATTGATTTTGCATACTCTAATCTGTATCTGCTGAGGATGGGTAACTCGGGATGGGTAACTAGGTTAGCTCTCCTAGCTCACTCCCACTCCACAAGTAGAACGCCACTAATCCTCCGTCCGTAGAGGCGCTCTTGAAACTGTAAACCAGTCATAAAAAGTAGTACCCGAAAAACACAACAAAAGCTGCCTGCAGTAAACATAAAAAAATATATATGGCCACCGCCACGAAAAATGTATGGAAGCATTTGAAAAATGAGCAGCAAGCTCTCGGGGAGTGGCATGGAGTGGAGTGTTATATTATATGGCTGTGGCTCAGTGGCAGAAAAATGTGCATGATTTATGGTTGGCACAATGGCGGTCCCACACACAGTCCATGCCCCTCTCCCCATCCACATCCCCATCGCTCTCCCTGTATCTATGCAGATGGGAGTGGGTTTGTGTTTGTGAATAGTTGGGAAAGTGGAGAATGGAGGGCAGAAAGCTGGTAACTCCAAGGGGCGTCATCTCTTTGTGTGCTAAGCCGGTGCAGCGGAAAGTTGACAACCCGACTGGATATCCCATTTCTCCCTTTCCCACCTTCTCCTGCCCCTGGACCATATCCAATCGCATTGTCGATAAAGGTTTTCACAGCTCGAAACAAAACAAAAAATATATCGTGAATGATTCATTTGATAAAAGCCCCAAAGGGAGGAAGCGTTTTGAATTTTGCCCGGTTTTTGTTTTTTTTAGAGCTTTCCCGCATCGATATTGTGACGGGCTTGCGTTTGTGTAATCTAATCGAAATTTATGGCATTTTGCTGCAGTTTTATGAACGTAACTCTTTTTCTTTTTGCCTGGCTTTGGTTTGGTTTTGCCTGATTCAGTTATCAAAGGACGCACTCAATGGGATTGTTTTTGGGGATTTTCTAGTCTGTGTGGAAAGGGAGGGGAGCTTCCATTCAAGCCTTGGCGAATCTTGTCGAAAAATCAACAAACAACAAGTGCAAACAGTGGAAACAAGTGCGGGGCACTCATGTCAAATACATAGATTAAACAGCAGATAAATCCAAAATCAACTCGATGATAAACAGCAAAAAAATAGAAAATTATAACCAGCTAATAGACAACAGGGTCGAAAGTGTCCTCGGCCTTATCGGGCGATAAACGGGCCGCTTATCTGTCCGCCGATGTCCCACTATATGGCTATATGGTGCACTTATTGACACATTGACAGCCAGGCGGAGGTCTATGGAGATAAATTGGGAGACAGCGGCAAACTCCTGGCATTAATTCAACCGCCAACCGGAGCTCCACGTCCACGTGCCACGCAGATTTTGGCAGGCCTTTGGTTCGCCTTTGACAGACAGCTCATAATGGGACAGCTTTAATTACGCCTGCCAACTGGCTCTTTAAAAATTATACTATAAATAGAAACAATCTACATAAAGAGAAAAAATGGTGGCTTGATAAATCTTACAAAAATCATTATTCTAAAAGTCTTAATCGGTTGTTATTAATGATTTCAGTACCATTAAAAATTATATACTTACAAAATTAATAGCTAGACTAATTAGGAGGTTATTAACCGAAACGAAATTATTAATGCCATTTTCATTCGTATTTTGTTTAAGAAAATATACATTAGGAAATGAATTGTTTCTAATACAGAAAATTAATTGAATTCTTAAGAGAAAACAAATATTTCTAAATATTTTTTACATTGTAAATCTCGTATTTTTCCTGTGTCGAAGTACCCCAAAAAGCAAACCCCGGTTTTCTTCTTAGCCCCAGTTTGGATTTTTGGCTCAGTGTATCTGGATCTCAACGTGAAAGTGACATGGAGCTATGCATATGGCGCATACTTCCGCTCTACGCAAACACACACCTACCTACCTACTGCAGCTTGTAAATGTATCTGCAGATGGGAAATGGGAGAAGTTGAAGCCACCGCAGAAGCCAGATATGTATGCTGATACGCTCGGTGGAATACCTGACACTGAGTGTGCTCATTTCCGTGGTCTGCCCTCCAAAACCCCTCCCCACCACCGCCCCCTCCCGACCATTCGGAAATTCCTCGACCTCTCCGGGCTTGATAGTTGAATTCAGTGCCCCCGATAGTGGTTTAGCAGTCGGCAGGCAAGTGTTTGCTCCACCAGGAGTTCAGTGGAGTGGAGTGAATTGGAGGGTGGCAGAAGCGGAAGCGGATGCGGAGGCGGGGGCGGAAACTATTTGCTGCCATTTGGCATTGCCAAAATGGCAGAATGCAAGCATTAATAGAAATTTCATGGGCAAATCTAAAGTTTTCCGGCAAAAAGAGAGAGCAGCTGTGGGAGGGGTTCTGGTGCCCCTAAAAAACCCATAACACAATCCACTTGGCCTCGGACCAGGTCTGCCTGCATATGCATCACACATTGTTTGCACACTTTGCATTTCGGGGGGAAATTCGCAAAAGTTTTCCCCCAGCAACACTTTTGGTGCAGCTCAGCTGAAAAGTGTTGCCTATTTTGAGGCTGTCTCGCATAAGTGTTGTGTGCGTGTGTGTGCTAGTGTGTGTGCATGCCAACGCATGAGCGTATGTGTGTGTGTGTGTGTGCGAGGATGTGGCATGCCTTAATAGCCTTTTATTGGTTGTGCCACGCCCCCTGGACGGGCACGGGCACGGGCGGGTGTCGGCCAGGTTCATTGTCAAAATTATTTTGTGGTCAACTTGCGTTCATAGTTTTGGAAATACTTTCGGCCAGGGTTTCCCACATCCCCTCCTGAAACTATATCCCCAACATGTGTGAGTGTGAGTTTGTGTGTGTGTGCGGGTGCTTGTCATCGGAAATTCATAACTTACTGTCAATACCAGTTTGAGCCGCACAAATTGTGAATTCATTTCTGCCCAGCTTGATTTGTTTTTATTTGCCCAGAATCAATTTCAAACTGAAAACCCATGTCAGTTCAACAACAAAAAAATCATATATCTCTGCATATGGAATTCAATTATCTTCTGCATGCTAGGAATATCGAACTCAATTAACTGCCAAAGCAAATATAGTTGGCCAATATTGACATTATTACATTATTAATTTAGTCACTGCATTTGATGTATCTAGTTAACTCAAACACATATTGAAATACTTTAGTTTATATTAACGTGATCAAAGCAGCGAAAGGCAAATAAAATTTGTATATGAAAGGTTTAATTATGTAAAGCTTCAATGAAATAATATTTTAGAGAGTTTTAGTTTTTAATACTTTTTAACTTTTCTGTAAAACTTTATTAGGGAATCAAAATGTTCCTAAAATTGGGTTATTAAAGGCCAAGAAATATATTGAATTCTGACTGAATTTCAATAATTGGAATTTGACAATTTATTTATCCTGAAAATACTCCCAGATTTTAAATAAATATTTCCTTAACTATAAATGGAGATAAAAACCAACTTGTAAAATATGGATTAGGATTTGATTTAAAATAATTTTATAATAGACAAGAGAAGACTAAGATTTATAATTTTTTATAAGGACATTTTGTGGCTCTGATATATTTTGTAATTACATTTCAAAATTAATAAACTAAACTTTACGGATTTGCCTAGAACTTATAGCTTGGTTTGGACGACCTAAATATATAACCAAATTGATAAGTTAAATCTCCATTTCACCTGTTCGGAACATTAAAGACCTTCTACTTAAATGGAAATCAAGAAAACGTATTTTTCTGCGAAAGAAGAATTCCTTCTGGCCCAAAAACCCAAGAACATCGCACGCAAACTGCCGGCATAGTTAAGTGTGGGTGGTGGTCGAACACAGAATTGGGAACCTTCTCCGCCAGTTTAACTTCCACACCTGCGTGGCGGAGGAGCACGGGCAGGAGAGGGAGGATTCAGCTCGGACGGAGAAGCTCCGACTCCGACCCGCAGGCCGGGCACACGCAACTATGCCAAATACGAAAAGCGTGAAAACCCCCGGAACCCCGGAACAGAGCGTCAGGGGCCGGAAAATGCCTCGACTGCCAGTGCAAAATACTTTTGGAACATACCTGTGCGTCCACTACAATCGGCCGACAATTTCGATGGGGCAGCTGCTGCTGATGCTCCTCCTCCTACTCCTCCTCCTCCACAGGCTGATGCAGCTCCTCCATTTCCATTTCCTGTTGCCGCTGATGGCGTTAGAGTTGGTGTTGCCGTTGTCGTCGATGTTGCCGATGCAGCAGCAGCAGCAGCCGCCGCAGCCGCAGCAGCAACAGCGGCAGCAACTGCACCGCCTAATTGCGAGGTGCCAACTGAGGAGGCAGCCACTGCCGATGGAGATGCCCCAGCAGCAGCAACAGCAGCAGCTGTTAATGTGTTGCAGGCGGAGTTGTTGCTGCTGCTGCCGCTATTATTATTGTTGTTGCTGTTGCTCGTGTTGTTGCTGGGGCTGTGTCCTGTGGGCGTTGGGCAGCTGTTAATTGGCACCGGCGTGGTCGAGGCGGCATGGTGTTGCTGTTGGTGTGGGTGTTGCTGATGCTGATGCTGCTGGTGCTGGTGAGGATGTTGCTGGTGTTGCTGCTGCTGTTGCTGCTGCTGCTGGTGTGCGGAAATTACGGGCCCCGTTAATGAAGCCGTTGCTGCGGGACTAATGCTATTGCCCATGTGGAGAGTGTTGGGATTGGGATTGTCCAGAAAGCGAGCGCCACCATGGTTCTGCTGCAGCGAGTACAAGCTGCCTCCGACTGGATTCAGATTCGTGGGCATTGGGTAGAACTCCAACATCTTACGGCAGCCTCAGGCTAGTCAATTTGTTTTCAGTTCGATTTGGAGTTTGCCAACCGAAACTCCCAGACACAAACAAGCACTCACTAAAGTACGCGACACTCACGAAAATATATTTGTTTATATAGTTGCTCTTGGTTAGATGGGTTATTAGGGGTTCCGCTTGCGGAGCGAGGACAACCAGCCGCGTTCGCTGTCAGTTGGCGTGTGATCGAACAATCAGCGCAATCAAAGCATTTCACTTTGCCTCTGCCCTTCCGACTGGAGGAACACCAAATAAAATCCCAGCTGAAATGTACCCCCGCACACAGACGCGAACACTCCGAAGGGTCTGATGCGCCTGCGCCTGTTTACAAAAGCAACGGAGCAACAACTGCCGACTGCGTTGCACGTGACGCGGTGTCCAGGGGTGGCCCCTGTTGCAAGGGTTGCACCGTGCCCGCTTCCCAACCCCCTGCTCGGAGCGCTCGGAGCGCATGTCTCAAGTGATTAGGGAAATTCTGGATGAGCGGATTTCCCTCGAGACTCGGAGGCCACACCTCGACTGTTCGCTGATTGGCTGGCAATTTCCCCGGCGACCATTTTTGTCTGCTGCGCATGCCGCAGGGGAAGTACTCTGGGTCTTTTCTATTTTATTTCTGACTTTGTCTTGGCTTTAATCCTGAGGATACGAGGGGCGTGTTGCTGTTGTTGTTGCTGTTGTTATTGGTGTTGTTTTTGCTGTTGTTACTGCTGATAGTGGTCTTGTTGCTGGTGTTGCTGCTGCTCTTGGTGTTGCTGCTACTCCTGATGCTGTTGTTGTTGCTGCTACTACTGCTCCTGCTGCTCTTAGTGTTGCTGCTGCTCCTCTTGGTGTTGCTGATGGGGCACAAAGACATACTTGCACTTGCACTCGCGGCAACTTTGGTGTGTTCGCTGCTCGGCGGCGACAATTTCCTCGAGTTGTTGTTGTTGCTGCTGCTGCTGTTGGCGCTTTGAGTGGCACGACTGGACCAGAATGCCAACAACAACATCTCCAGCAGCAACAGCAGCGGAAGCAGTAACAACAACAACAACAACAACAACGAGGGTATCGGAGAAAAAAACGATGGCCTTGTCTTCTTTTGCGCTTTTTTGCACTTGCATTTTACTTTTTGCGGGTGCAGAAAGTTGGGGATAAACAAGCGGCCAAAAAAGGGTGTTCTTTATCAAATTAAGAAAGCGATTTATTTAATATTATTTTAACTTTCATATTTAATATATGCTATTAAAAAGTATCCCAGTGCTTACAATTTACATACATTTGATAAATATACAAAATCAATTACCAAGTTGATACCCCGAAAAATAAAGACTTATTCTTCGTAAATAACATTTTATAATGTATCGTATTTACCCATTCAAAATAAAATTTCAAATGATTAAGAGTAAAATATTTGCTGAGGAATTTTGTTTAAATTAAATATAATTATAAAATATTTTTGAATTGAGAAATTTATGTAACAAATGCCATTAATATCTTTTGAATTTATTTACACTTAATCTTTGCAAAGAAAAATTATTATTATAAAAATGTTTAATTTTAAGTTTTTTAAGAAAGAAAACCAATTTAACCCATTGTGTAGAATGTCACCCTGTTTGAGTTTCAAAAGCCATCCGGCAACTGACAAGTAACCAGGCCATATCCCCATTTCCGCCACTCCTACAAAAAGATAGGCAACTATTCGCCCACGCAAACACTCACACACACACACTCACACTCTCTCACACACACAACCACACAAAGAACACACACACTCGCCGAGTGAAAGAATAAAAGAAAGCGGAGCGGTAAGATGAAAAGCGGAAGCTGGAAAGACAAACCAAACATGGTGCTGTGCTCAAAAGTTTCTTCTGGAGTCGAAGCTGGATTCCATCCTCCAGCCCCCTCTCCATCCCCGCCCCTTTCGTCCTGCGCCTTTTGGTAACTTCATGTTGGCCCTCGGCTTAAGACTAGGCTTTGGCTCAGCGGGCTGCCACCCCGAGGAACTTCTGGAGCCCCAACCTCCGGCAAGTTGGATATGTTTTCGCCGGCTTAGGATACCTGGACGGATGAAGGGTACCAGGTACCCGGTACCCGGGTACCAGGCGCTCTCCAGCCAGTTGGCCAAGTGGGAGAATTCTGCAAACTTGTTGGCATCGAGCAGCACTTGTACAAGGAATTGGCATAGCGTGTGCTTCTTCCTTTTTTTTTGTTTTCAGATTTTGGTTTTTCCGCTGCTCTGGTTCACTTCACCTCTCCGGATTGTTGCTGGCAGTTTGTGCAACTTTGAAAACTTTATTTACCGATTTCGACTGGCACAAAGGCCATGCCACCAAAGGAAGCTGATTCCAGGATGCTGGATGCTGGATGCTGGAGCAATGTGCGCATTTGCTGTGGAATTATAACAAAGCAGCGAAAAGTATCTGCTGCACGAATTTTCCCCAATCTGCCCCGACCTGATGGGAATGTTTTCCGTTTTGTATCCACACAACAAAGTCGAACGCCAAGTGTGCGCTGAATTTAAAGCAATTATTAGAAGTTTAGCTAAAGGCAATTTTCGGGATCTAAATATAACTGGGGGGGGCCTTTCAGCGCATCGTCATTTGATGTTTGAATAAAAGGTAAAATTAAATCTTTTATTTGCTTATATATGCTTAAATACATTTTACAAAAAAACCGGAGTTAACCATATAAAATATTAAAATATATAATAAATCTGAGAAGGTTGTTACAACAGATTCGTTCACGCGTCGAAATGTTTTTATCGTATTTGCTACGTATTTTTTCAGCCTGTAAAATAAAGATAAGATCAGGAAATATTTTGTAACCCATTAAATTAGCAAGAAAAATTAATGGCTGAATTGTACTTTGGAAAATGGAATACAAAGTCCCCTTATTGACTCCCTACAAAATGTCAGACAACCAATCCCTAAGCAATCCCTATCCAAATTAAATATTTACGGCTCTTTCCCGGCAGGTGAACAGCATTTTCCCTGGGCAAAGTTCACATGGAAATGACTGGCTTTATGAGGGCAATTGGCAACAATTCAGAGGCGTGTGTATAATTAATCCTTAGCCATAAACCCATTGGATGGGGGGATCAGGGAGATAAGGCTAATGGGAAGGGTCATGCCAGTATCATTTTCCACTGCTGTGGGGAAATTATGGTTTACAGGCCCCCCCATAAAGATAGCCAGGATATATGGTATCTGCAAGTTAGCAACAGCAACAGTAAAGCGCACCTAAGCGAAAATTCAATTAACCTTGACAAGGCGGAGAGTGTTCCGGTTTCATCCACTAATCGGAATAATGATGACAACATCATACAGTCGATAAAGATCCACAAACCGACGGATAATAAAATCAAATCGACAATGGCAAAAAGTGGAAATTGTCATAGAACTAGTCGCAAAACAAAACAGAAACAGAACCAGAAGGGTAGGATAATGTCAGGATAATGTCAGGGGCACTGGAAACAAATTTAATAAAAAACGGAAAGGAAAAACAAACGGCAAAGGGTAGTGCGGGTTAGGTTGGGTTGGGTTGGGATTCAGATTCAGCTTCAGTTTTAGACTTCGATTCGGGTTCAATGCTTCCATTGTGCCCATGCCCATGCTCTCCCCTCCCTCTCTTGGTGTTCATCCTTCATCAATGGACAACGGCGGAGTAATATTGAATAACCACAACAACAGCAAACAGGAGTACGCTCGGCAGCCCCAGGATAAATAGTTTTTGTATGACCCTTCAATTACCATTTGAGCATGATAAGCGCTAAAGAGGCATGAAGAGCGGGCCAACACAGACATTGGCATTGGAAAGTGGTAAGTGGTAAGTGCTGATGGCAAGAAAGAAACCAGTCGAACACAGAGAACAGTCGAAGGAACCGCACAAGACTCCTTGAAAATGTGCCTCAGGACCTCCAAGTCGGAGCAGGAGCAGGCGCAGGGATAGGGGTCATTAGATGGAAACATTTACTTTAACTGCAAGGAGGCCCATCCTTTGGCGGCCAGTCGAGTAGAAACATCCTCCGAGATGGGGCGGGTGGTGTCATTGTTTGTTTTGGCAAGGGTCTGAAGTCGGGTCTCGGGTCTCGGCAGGACCTACGATATAGAAAGATATATTCAGCCGCAAGAAGGACACCGCTGCAGCTGCCAAGGAAACTCGGCAAACTGTCAACACAACACGCGTCTTCTACACAAAGAGAAATCATCACAAAAAGGAGGGATACAAATATAAAGGGTTTAATTTGAAATGTATTTCTCTCATTCAAAATGTTTATTGTGATATATTTAGTATTCTACAAATTTGGGTTATAGACAGTTCAATGTTGCCCTGTTACTTGCTTATTTAATATTTTTAAAGACATAAAAGAAGACCCATAATTATATTGCATTTGTTTCATTTAATTTATTTTAATTTATTTCCGAAATTTACACAATAATGCAAGGATATTAAAATTAACTATAATTAATCTTAAAATTTAATTTTAGGATTTACTTTCTTTTAATTATTTGTATAAATATATTAAAATGGCTTTGTTAGGCGTTAAAATACAAATTTAATGTTTTTTTTCTGTGTTCCTTCTCAGTTTCTCCCCCCCCCGCCAAATATGAAGTGTGTAAACAATGGGTATGATATATAAATGCTGCACTGCACCCGCTTTGAGGACGGAGAAGGAGTGATATTCTTGAGGGCAGATCAGGGCAGGACAGTAGGGATAGAGAGCACGCAGCAGGGCCGACCGTGAAGTGGGCTAATTTAATGGTGCCCCGCGTGGCAAATGCAACCCCAACGATGGGATGTCTAGTGTCCAGACCAAGGCAAAAGTGTTAAAGGATTTATGCGCGTAATTTCGCAGATGTTTAGATTTCACTAGCTTAAGTACACTCTAGAAAAATAATGTATTTACTCGCATAAAAATATTTAAATTTAATCAAATGAATATTAAACCAATTTTGAAGAAAGGGTTTGCAATTTTTTTTTAATTATATTTGAAGAAAGGGTTTAACAACAGTCTTGAAAATTAAACAACATTTTTAAAGAAAAACTAAAATATATCCCAAATATTTAATTTTCCTCAACACTCAAAATACTGTCAAAGAAAGTACTAAAAATATATTTTGTTTCCAATTGCTTTTCCATATTTATTTTCAGTGCTTCTCCTTAATCGCTTTCTGCCCGGTGTGCTGATCTGTGTCAACAGCCTCCGCCCGCGTCCATCTATGAGGAGACCCACTCCTGATCCAGGTTCTGCCAACCAGGCTCGAGTTCCATTCACAGCCAGGCATTGACAGACATGCTGTCTCGCCGTACTCATAACCAGGAGATGCCCTGCCAAACACGAAGGACACGCAGTGGGACAGGGACTGAGTCCTGAGTCCGGAGTCCAAAAATGGACCTGGAACTCGAGTGGGGAGTGGCTCTGGTGAAGTGGCGCAGCATGTGCTCAATTTAGTTTTGAATATCGTCTGTCTTTGGGCTCCTTGAGNAAGACAAATATTTATATTGCTTAACTATAAAAATCTGATATATATAATATAAGTTTCAAAAATTTCCGTGTACCTTCTCAGTTTCTCCCCCCCGCCAAATATGAAGTGTGTAAACAATGGGTATGATATATAAATGCTGCACTGCACCCGCTTTGAGGACGGAGAAGGAGTGATATTCTGAGGGCTGAGCAGGACAGTAGGGATAGAGAGCACGCAGCAGGGCCGACCGTGAAGTGGGCTAATTTAATGGTGCCCCGCGTGGCAAATGCAACCCCAACGATGGGATGTCTAGTGTCCAGACCAAGGCAAAAGTGTTAAAGGATTTATGCGCGTAATTTCGCAGATGTTTAGATTTCACTAGCTTAAGTACACTCTAGAAAAATAATGTATTTACTCGCATAAATATATTTTAATTTAATCAAATGAATATTAAACCAATTTTGAAGAAAGGGTTTGCAATTTTTTTAAAATTATATTTGAAGGAAGGGTTTAACAACAATCTTGAAAATTATGCAACCTTTTTTAGCAAGAACTAAAATAAATTCCAAATATTTAATTTTCCTTAACACTCAAAAGTACTGAAAATATTTTTGTATCCTATTCTTTCTTTCCCATTTTTATGTTCAGTGTCCCTCCTTAATCATTTTCTGCCCGGTGTGCTGATCTGTGTCAACAGCCTCCGCCCGCGTCCATCTATGAGGAGACCCACTCCTGATCCAGGTTCTGCCAACCAGGCTCGAGTTCCATTCACAGCCAGGCATTGACAGACATGCTGTCTCGCCGTACTCATAACCAGGAGATGCCCTGCCAAACACGAAGGACACGCAGTGGGACAGGGACTGAGTCCTGAGTCCGGAGTCCAAAAATGGACCTGGAACTCGAGTGGAGAGTGGCTCTGGTGAAGTGGCGCAGCATGTGCTCAATTTAGTTTTGAATATCGTCTGTCTTTGGGCTCCTTGAGCGTTCCGAGAGTAATATTCACTGTTTGTTCAATGTCAATTTTAGTGCTGTTTGTTATTGCCCTATATACTCGCAGAACGGATTGGGAATGGGGAATGGGAATGGTGACTCCCACTGATTTTCTGTTTATTATTGGCCTTTGTGGTTTATTTGTCTTTCGATTTTGGTCTTTTGCAGCTTCACAGCTCTACAGCTCCACAAGCTTTGTTTATAATCAGGAATTAAACGATGTTTATGCCAAGTTCCTGACTGCGATTTAATGAGGCTGGGAATGAGTCAGATGGTCGATCTGCATTTGTGCATTCCGGCGCAAAAACAAATAGTTGGTGAGATGATGGTGTGAAATTTTGGAATATCTGTGAATCAGAATCTGTGGCCAGAGCGAATGCCGAATAACCGAATAGCCGAATCCATAGGATCCATCCCAGCTCCCCCGAGTTCTGCCCAAATATTTAAACGCCGGAGGCTCTCATGGTCCTTGTCTGTTGCTGATACTACCAACTCCTGCCTGGCTGGCCCATTCTGTCTGTCAAAATGAAAATGATACTTTGAAGTTTTGGGCAACGACAAACGCCAAAGACAAATACAAATATTGGCAATACGCTAAAGCCAAAATCAAATAGAACCCCCAGTTGGCCAAACCGAAACCAATATTCATTTGGCGTGCGCTGGAGCGGCAATAAATTGCTCAGCTGCCAGTGACTGGCTACGTCGGAGATTTCCAGATTTTCGGGGGGGAGTTCAGGAACTGGGGAGGGGTCAAAGGTCAGGGGTGGGCCTGAGCATAGAGGGGAAGGGGCTTTCCCGGACCAATGCGCGTTTCATACGCGTGTTTAGAGCCGCCCAGCATAAGCCATAAAACTTATATTTCCAAATGGCCAATGTGAAAACAGTCGGGCACTGTGCTGAGCTGTTACAAAAATGTAAATCATAGAATATTAATCAGTTATATAGATTTTCAGATAGGTATTTATGTTCTTAACATTGAGGTAATTTATGGTACAGCAGAAGATAATTTACACATACATTAAGTCTATGCAAAAATTAAACATATTTTTGTATAATCTCTTTTTACGTTTAGTTACATTTTATATTTCAGCCCATTGCATTTTTATGATTAATTTAGATAAATTACATTTTAATATAAACATTAAAAAAATTAATCTCGTCTGAATATATCCCTAATAACCAATTTGAACAAATTTACCTGCAGCAGTTTCTGCTTATATGCTATAAGTTTTCATAAAATAAAATGAAAAATTCGTCTTAAATTCATTCTCAAAAATGATATTAAAATTCTGATTTTATATAGAATAACTATTATCTCCAGAAAGAATATATCTCGTGATCTGATAGGTATAGGAATAGTTTTTCTAAAACCAGGAACACTGTGCCACGCAGTATCGATGGCCCCACAAATTGTTTTCGTGCTGCTTTCGCTTGACTATTTTTCATTTTGCTAGTCGCCGATCCAGCCTCCATTTTTCCTCCCAGCAAAATCCAACAGCCCCCCCTCCCCACCCTGCTGTTTTTTTGGGGGGAAGGGAGAATTTTCTTTTTGCTTGCCAGAACATTTTCCAATTTCATTTGCGTTGAGAACGCGGAATGTGAGCGCGAACGGGCTTTGGGCGCATTCATCATTGGCAGGGCGCCATCATCAGTTGCAGGCTTGGCATCATCGCCATCATCGTCACCATCACCATCACCATGAGCATCGCCATAGCCATCATCATCGCCAGCTCCTGCTCCAGCTCTAGCTCCAGCTTCATTGCCATCCAGCAGCCATGGACAGCCAGTTGGCCGTTTGAAAAAGCAACATTTCAGCCATATTTTTCTTGCTTTCAATTTGGCGTATCGCGCTTTGGCCATTTTTCATACGGGTGCTTTGATGCGTAACCCGACAAATGCCCCCCAGCTCCCTCATTCCTTCGGAACGGACTCCCTTCATCCCTATTCCACATCCCATCCTCGCTTCAGATACTTTTTTTTTTGTTTGGCTCCGCTCTCTACTATGGCCAAAACGCAAACGCATAAAACGCGTCCTTTGAGCGATTTGAAGTCAAGTGTAAAAAGCGTTTTTTAGCCAACAAAACGGAGAACAACAACAATTGGGCAAGAACCAAAAAAATAAGCAAAGTGTTTTAAGTTTAATTTGAGGAATATTTGAATTTTGCGCTTTTCCTGGGTCAGTGGTCAGTCATTAGTTTAGTGGTGTGAACTCAGCTTATTATCTGGAATTGGGTGGGAAAATCTATTCGAACACAATTCAATCTTGCTAAATAGTTGATATCCCATCGGTGTTAATGGCACAGGCAAACATAGGAGAGCCCTTTCTAAACTTTCACAGGATAATTCTCCCCGGGAGGCCATTCCCATCCGGTTTCCCCATCAGTTTTGGCAACTCCAATCAGCCGCACAATCTCTGATTGTGACTTCGTCCCATCGCAAACGATTCAATATTTACACAAATTGCTTTCGGCCGGCACAACTCGCATTCGACGGATACAAATACAAATACGTATGCGAATGCGGATACGGATCGCATCTGCGCCTCCACCCAGTCGTTAAGCGCACTTCATGGCCAATCTCCGATACTAAAACTTGTCATTTCAATCTGTCCCCGAATGTGTGTGATTCTCGGCCCATGGGAACGATTTCGAGGTTTGTTTAGGGTTTATCCGTGGGTGGTTTCAATTGTTTCGATGAAGGATGGGATGGATTGGAGGGAAAATTATAACACTGGGATTTAGTATATAACAATCAGTATTGACAGGTTAAAAATTTAAATAACGATTTCACTTATTTAATTATTTCTTATGAAAGTAATAATTAGACAATATTCAAACAGCATAATAAAAATTAGTTTAATTTGTTATACAAAATTTGTAAGATTAATTCAACTATTATCTTTTTATGAAGAAGATTTGTATTCCCAAAACAACAAAAACAACTGTTAACGTTTTTTTTTTTAGCTATAATAAAATATCATACTTATAATCATTGTATATTTTACCAAATTACTATATTTCAGTTTAAGAAAAAACTTTCCCTCCAATCTTTATGGATATTTGTATCGCCCGAATAACCCCAAAAGTTATCCAACCAATCTGGAAACATTCGCAATCTCCTGCCAAACACTTTTGGAAGCAATGGGGCTAGTAGATGGCCAATGGCCAGAAAGCGTTTATAGGAGCTAAACCAGCTTGAGGTCAGCATAAAAATGCACAAGCATAAAAATACTGGCCAAGAGTGAATAAACAATACAAAAAAAACCGGAGAATAGCAAACCAACAACGTCACTTTTGGCAGTAGTTTTCTGTTGTCCGTGTAGCACTTGTTGTGGTTGTTGGAGTTGTTTTTATTATTCCCCAGCGGCGACGACGACGGCAAAGCGCAAAGGAAAGGCGCTGGTGAAAGTCTGGTGAAAGCAGGAAAAAATACAAATACATGGCCCACACACACACACGCATACACTCGCACATGCAATGGCCATCTCATACATATTCCGTTTACGTAGCCCGTTCGTTTAACTGTTGTTTTTATGCGCTGCAGACAAATATTTGCTTTCCGACAATAGTCATAAATACCAAAAGCTACATGCTCGGCATACTTAGAAATACTCTCGCACACACACACACACACACACACTTACATACACACACTACTACTACACACGCCTGGGGCGCAAATAGAAATCGAGGAAAGCAAATAGCGCACAGGATATGGTTTTTGGCAGGATAGTGGCGAAAGGAGCAGAGAGCAAAAAATGCGATGCCAGCGAAAAATTCTAGCGACTCGATCCGAGTCGAGTGCCATGGGGGGATCCAGGGAGGGGTTAGGGTATTAGAGGGGGAAGGGGCTTAGGGGGAGGAGCAGCGCCTGCAGGACCAACAAAATGGCTGCGCAAAAAGGCGGCAGCAGTCGCCAAAAATATTAGATGGAAAAAAGCTCTGGCGGCCAAAATGGCAGCGTAGCAATAGTGGCCACACACACATATACAAACACACCCGTATTCTGCACACATATCTGCAGGAACAACACAGTAATGGTCACAAGGACATGCCAAAAGGTTTAACAGAATGGCGACCAACAACCAACTGGAATATGAAACCGTTTGATTACAGTGGAGGCTATCCCTAAAGGAAACTATTTTATTTATATAACATTATTATTATTTATATTAATATGAAATATATAATTTAATTATTAAGAAGAGCTGAAAGATTAGAAATAAATGAATACCTTATATACTTGTAGTTAATAAAATACGATGATAAAACTCAGTTGACAAATTTTTAAAACTGTTTTTTATGTATGACGGGTATCCTTTATTTTATTAAAATATAAATTGAATACATTTTTTAATAAGAGCTTAAAGTCAATAAAAAAAAACCTTAATTTTTTTAATAAAATGAGTGTGATATAAATTCTTGTCAGTTTTCAAATTTAGAGTTTCTTGCAAGGTAATTAGTTTTATATTTATAGAGGCAACTGTCGTGAATCCTTCAATTAGAATCGTTTCTTTAATTTTAATATAACAAATATAAATAGGTACATAAAAATATTTCAATATTTATTAAATACTTTAAAAAGATGAGCTCAAAGTCAATAATTAATTTTATTAATAAAATAAGAAGAATGCAAGGAAATCTGATTATTAGTTATAATCGCAGCTTTTATCACAATAGTTTAAAGTAAACCCATGGTATTGCTTATTATTTTAATGTAAAATTATTTGAAAGACTGGTTACTATAACTGGCCAAAATCGATGTAAGCCATCTTGAGATCGCCTCAAAAGGCTGACCCATGAATTGGAAACATAAAATTGGGAAATTGGGAAATTGCGCAAGAGCAAGAGCAAGGAACAGAAAGCCAAAAAGTTTATCCATGTGAAAAATCTGTGCCGCGTGTCCGGAGCTCGGCCCCTTTCCTTTAACATATTACACCTTCATGGAGACTAAATGGGAATCGAGAAGTGAAGTGATGAGGAGGATGAGGAGGACCCTGCCCGGTTGGTTGGTTGGCAAACAAATAAACAAACAACGTTCACGTGCCCAGCCGGAGATTATCCGCGCATCGCAATCGCAACAACAACAAACAAACTACCCGCGGCGGAGGATTTGGATCTGTGGCGCAGTTCCATTCCCATTCCCATGCCCATTGTGAGGACCTGTTTGACTTGCGAAGACCACACCCCGAGTACCTCTATTCCTCAATCCCCGTCCAACCGGTGGAAGTCGCTTTTTGCGATGCTAATCTCGGCGAAAATGTTACAAAATGTTTAACAATTAAGTAGCGACACGCGCTGCCACGTTTCGAGTGTGTGTGCCCATGGGAGTTTATTTTTTCTCTTTTCTTATTGAGAGATATCGCTTACAGATACGGATTCGGGGATTGGGATTGGGAAACAGGGGAACAGATACAAATACAGATACCCGGCACTCGATGTCGATGCTCGATTCTGTGGAGGGTGCGACGGCACTTGATGATATCCCGATGTCGATGCTGATCGCAGCGATAAAAAATGCAAAGAGCTAATCAAGAGTTCAAGTTGAGCGGGGCTAACATGTGTAGTCCTCAAGGTCCTTGAGGACAAGTGGAACGTCATTGAGGATGTGGGAACAAGAAGTTGACGGATCCGTGTCATTGAAAAGCGGGAAATGCTTTGTTAATCGAATGTATGAATTTTTAATGTATTTTCAATTGCAACATGTTAAAAAAGAAATTTACTTTGAATTTAATACATTCTCATACTTACACTGAAAAGAATTCTTTAAAAAGCTTCGTCTAAATCACTTATTTTCCATGGGAACAAGAAGTGGACAGATTCGTGTCATTAGAAAGCAAAAAATACATTTGGTAATGGAATATATACACATTTTTAATATATTTTAAATTAAAGCATGTTAAATAAAAATATGCTTAGAGTTGAATCAAATATGTACTAATAATTTCAGACTGAAAACTAAAAAACTAAAAAAAAATTTTTGATAGTGCTACTTTTTTATTTGATTTTATTTGGTTTCACAAAATAATCTGAAAAGTTTCAGATGAAATATATAATTAAAATTATATATTTATGATATACCAATTTAAGTAGCCCTGGCCTTTCGATAAAAATCATTAAATCACTGAGTCATTAAAAGTATAATCGATATTTCCGCATCTCTAGGGCCAAAGAAACTCTGCGCAATTTCCGGAGAAAAGCTATTCAAAGAATTTTGAAAAAAACTAAAAGTTACCAAGTTTAACAATCCCAAAAAGTTATGTCTAGAAACAATAACCGATATGATCCCTATCCAAAAGCACCAGGAATTCCAGCTTTCACTAATAGTAACCAAGCAGCCGAATTTTTGTCATCTGTAAGTATGACAAAATAATGTGTAAAAACTAATTTAAGTTTGAATTTCTTAATGTCTATTAAATTATAATATAACATATGCTGACCTAAATAGCTTATCTCACCAAACAACAATCAACATGTTCCACCATCCAATTTTGAGAGTCTATCATCTTTGTACCGACATGTTCCGCCACCAAGTAACTTGAGTTTTCCTCCCGAAAAAGGAATCTTCTTTGTGGGAATTCTTCCGGAAAGCTGCGCTCCAGTTGTAAGTACTTAAATAGTTATATATTCCCTTATTGATTTTTCTATTTATTTATTAAGATTTCGGCTATGCTGCACGCTCTGCAGAATACAACAAGCCAACTAGGAGGTCAACAGGGCCCACAAATAATGGAAATATCTGGTAACCAACACTTCCAAGGATTTTCGCAGCCTCCACCAAGTATTTCATCTCGATCACATAGTTTTGAATTTTGTGACACTTCGAAGCCCCCACCACCTATACTTGCCGGATATAAACCTCATCTTCCAAAAAGTCCGGAGACAAAACCTATTTGTGACTTCTCGCAACCTCCGCCAATGGTATCTAATCCTAACCCCAAGCCTCAATCTTTGGATATTAAACCCCTTTGCAGATTTTCGGAGCCTCCACCAAAGTTTAAGCTTTGTGATTTTTCGCAGCCACCACCAACAGTTCAACCTGGATCTCAGATCTCAATTAACCCTTCCACTCCGGAGAAAGATCCATTATATGACTTATCGCAGCTTCCACCCATTGTACAAGAGGAGTCAGAAATGATTACCTTAAAACCCAAGCCGATTTGCCAACTTTCGTCTTCTGAAACCATTCCATTTGATATTTGTGAGAGAGCTGAACAAGAAAAAGATTCCACACAGCAGTCATGGCACTTCGGTCCAAGATCTGCCGTGTTCTTCTCACCTGTGTCTTCTCCAGAGCCGTCAGTTTTTGGCGGATTTCCGGAGAATTCACCAAAGTCAGATCCTGATGAATATCAAACCGTGGAGGTACCGACAAATCTAAGTTTTCTTAAGCAAATCGCAGATTTGAAATCAAATCAAAATACACAGTTCCCACAAATTGCGGAAGCTCCGGGACGTGGCATCCATCACATTGGGAAATTTAAGCCTGTCCAGGTCCTGATGAACAGGAAATTATTTACCCAAAAGAGAAAGCAATGTCGGGTCTGTTGGAAAATCTTCCGAAACTGGGAATTATATGGTGATCACACTGCCACATGTGAGCTCATATCAAAACCCTTCAACTGCGAGCTCTGCCCATTTATTTCGGAGACTCAGTTGGAACTGGTTGGTCACCTCTTGACCTGCAAACCCTACATTCAGGACAAGACACAGAATGTAAATGGGTCGCCATCTTATGAATAAACAAAACCAGAAACTTATTCAAAAAATCGAAAAACCACAACCTAGGAAGGAGCCACAAAAAATGGTAGAAGTTAGAAAAACAGGCTAAGGATACAGGATGAAAGAGGACGAGTATGAGAATGAGGACTTTGATAAAAGGCAGACGACAAGCGACAACAGACCGGGAAGTTTGCATTGCATGCACACCACATGCATGCACAGAAGGATATGAGACGCACACACGCAAACACACGAATGAGTCCTGGCAATCAAACAGATATGTATCTGATTCGTACGGGTATCTGTAAATGTATCTGTGTGTGCAGGCAAATGACACAAACAACGAAGCGACCCGAAGGGAATCCAGAGCGCAGAAAAACAAACCAACATGGCTTCGGTGGAGAAGCTGGTGGGCTCCTGCACAGTGGCAATGTGTGTGTCCCGTTTGGCAGGACAACCAATTGAGGCTCCACTTGTCATGCACGTACGAACATGGAAAGAAACACCCTGCCCTCACTGCTCTGCACACGGCCATGTCAATATGGCCGGTTACATTTTGGCGTTCCACTAGCTATCAGTTCTCCGCCACTATCCTGGATCCTGGAATCACCAACCACTTTTCGTACAGGGATCCCCAACGCAACCCTCTGACCACTTCGTGGACGCTTCAGTGCTTCCAATGACAATACAAATATGTTTCGTGGTTTTTACGCAAGACTCGTTTGCTGGCCATCACACAACCCACAGAATACACAGCCAAAAATATGTTATTTACATTTTATAAACAACCATTATTATCCTTACCAAATAGGTATTCAAATATTCATTTTATATTTCTCTCTTACTGAAAAATACTTGGAAATGGTAAACAAATTTTTTTTTTTGATGCTGATTCTAAAGTAATCGAAACCAAATCTATTAATCTCCTTTCTATTATTTTCACTTTATAATAAACCATTTAATTTGTTTGCTGCTGCACGAAAACTATTCGAGAAATATAATAATATATATATTCAAAGATTTAAAGCGATTTAGTGCATAACTTCTGGGAAATATTAAAAATAAAAACAATTTATATTTTTCTTATTGCTTTCTCCATAATAAATAATAGTAATTTGTCACCTATATTGTTATAATTAATAATAAATCTAAAAAAAACATGTTTATATGCAGTTTCTAACCTGTCCGAATCGGTTACCAATTTAGTTGAAATTTTTTTCAGCGTGCAGCCACACGCACTCGAAATCAATCAGGCTCTGCCAGCAGGACATGTTCCATGGATGGATGTCCTGGCCTTCGGCAGCATTCAGTCAATGTAAATGTAAATTTGCGCCTTTTTGTGACTCGCACTCGAACTGTGACTGCGGTGGGCATTGGGGTGCAGAGTCGTGACTCCCGGTCATGATTAAGTGCATGCAGGACGTCACCAGGACCGGGAGCAGAAGCAGCAGTTTCAGCGTTGGAGCCATGAAGTTCGTATCGTTGGCCATTGTTGACATTTCAACGTTTGACCACCGGCCGGCTGACAAGGACACACACACACATATTTCCTTCTGCCACGGCCACCACAAAAAGGCTGCATTTTGCGTGCGGGCCGCACTCGAAGGCCAGTTGCCCCATTCATGGCCACGACAAGTGTTGCAAAGTTAATTACCAACTCGACTCCAGATTCGGTTAGTGCAGATCCAGATGCGGATGTGTATGTGGATGAGGATGCATTTGCTGGCTCAGGTTGTCAAAGGACACGCAAATCGCTGGCAATTTGTTAAACGGATGAGGGATGAATCGTTATGGGATCGAAGTCTATTTTGGAAAAAAGCTATCGAGTAGTAATTGAAACCTATAAAAATATATGTATATATTTAAGGAAAAACTTAATTACTTAAAAAGGCATTCACTTTTGTTGTAATTTTTTATTTTTTACAGAGTTACTAAGTAGATATTTTATACCTATAAAAACAATATTTTTAAGGGAAATAACTGAATTCGTAAATAAGGCTTACATTTTTGATGTACCATATTTTATAACTTATATTTTTGCGTAATGAATAAGATTTTATAAATACCTATTGATTAAACTTTATTTTCATTTCTCCTTTTAATCAAACATACAATATGTACATACTTAATTGATAAATACCTCCAACATATCCTCTTCTGTTACACCCCATAAAAAATCGACTCCATGAGAAACCGCACACATTATTGTCAGTTGAGGATGATGTTTCCAGAGGTTCAACTTTACAAGCTCCTGCAGAAGAGTCAGGCAATCCACCCGGCGAACGCCACACGTTTTCAAATGCTACACTTATTAAAATTCATAGGAGATTTTGGAACGCCCAGGCCAGGATGGCAAAGATACACGGGAGCCGGGATATGTATAGGACCCGGACCCAGACCCAGACCCAGACCCGGGAGGGCCTTTTCGCAGGAAACCAACATAAACAAAGTAGTTGCCTTGGCTCGACACAAAGTAAACATAAATAAGAGCAAACGGAAACCGGCAAAGGAAAGCTCAACTGGAGCTCCGATTAGGTAAATACGGAGATACGGAGGCATGGGCGGGGCTTCAAAGGATTCGACGAGATGCCTCGACATCTTAATGATGATGTCATGAATAAATTAGTTGGCATGCGGTTGGATGTTGGATTTCGGATGGAAACTACAATCTTGACGGCATTTCCACGTGGCAGGGCGGATTTTGACGCCGCAAGTTAATGACAAAAATGAAGTGAACCGCAAAAAGTGGCATTGCGGTTGGCTGCCAAATAGGGCGTGGCAAGTTTGGCCCACACCTTCAACGCCGCCAAGTTAAAAAAATGAGGCACACGTGTGAAAATCCCCAGCATATCCCTTCTATCATTTAAATTAACTTGCAAATTATGCAAATGAAATGCGCCACGAAAGTGAGACTTCTTCCGGGGACAATAAAAAAAAGGGGGAAGGACCCTGTTTGCAGGTGGCCACCGGTCCAACATCAGCGATACAGCCGGCCACGCCCCCTTTCCACACCCCGTATCTGGCGGGTTCGAAAATTAATTAGTTGCGCCTATTTTTGCGATCAATCATTCAATTTTCTGCGCCATAAAATCTGGCTGACAAAAAAAAAACAGTACACGAAACAAGAACAACACTTTCCGCAAAACAAGGGCGCCACTTGTCCAACAAGCTGCAGCCTCATCGCACCCTCCCCCGCCCGGACTTGTCCTTACAATACCGTTCCGCACTGTCCCGCTGCAAACAGCCTCGTCATTTATGCGCCACGCTTTTTACGATGCGGCCTTGTTCCTCCGGCTGCAACCACCAGAGTTTGGATATTCAGGGTGGTTGTGTCACTCTGGAACTGAGGTTGAGGAGGAGATTCAGGCTGAGGCCATGCTGAACTGGAACTGGGAACTGGAAGCGGGCTTGTCAGGCGACGCAATCTGTCACCAGCGGAATAGTAATGAGCAAAAAGGCGATCACGATTGGGATTGAACAATAGCAAAATGCGTATCTACCAACAAAAATATGGGTTGCTTCAATTTATTCCTCTGCCAAAAAACATAGGAATAGGAAATATATACGTGTATACCAAATCTGATAACAAGTTAAATTGAAACTATTAATACTTTTTAAATAATAACTTGAAAGCGGATTTTTAGAGATCAGTTTGAAAAGGATAAGACTTATAAATCGATCATTTTTATTTATATTTAAATAATGATGCTTAAAGATTCTGGATGTCTGGATGTAAAAAATTAAAATGAAATATATAATAAATTAAAATCAGAATTATTAATACTAAAACTGAAGATAAATAATAATTAATTGAATTATCTATAATGACCATTTGTCTAGTCAGAATATAAATATTAATTTTGCACAAAAGTTGTTAGTATTTATCTATCAATAAAAGTAAAAATAAAACATAAGAAATGCAAATCAGAATTATTTATACTAAAACTTAAAATAAAAGTCAATTAGTGTAATTTTAATATAATATAAACATTTTCATTAGCACAAACCAGATGTATTCTCTATTTAAATATCATTATAAATAAAAATAAAAAATATAGTAAATTCAATCAATTCAGAAATCTTACCGAACACCAAAAATAAAAATCAATTAATTCGATTAACTATAATGTCCACTTGTCTAGTTAGAATATAAACATATTCTTTTGCACCGACGAGAGGTCTACTTGCCTTCGGTCGCAAATTGTTTTATATAAAATAATTCGAAATATTTGAGCCCGCAGTGAAATTAGCCAAATTAACACCTTGCTAAGTCTGGGAAGGCTTAGCCAGGCAAATAATTGAAATATTTTTTGCTCTAATAAAAAGACCCGAGCCCGAGGGAGTTCCAGGACAGGACGGGGGGAGCAGGGGGGATTGGATAAGCCAGAGTTGTGTGGCACATTTAAATGAATTCGGTGGCGAGTTGGGTGCATGTAAAAAAGTTGACCTTTTGTGCCTCCTTTTGCTCCCTCACTCAATTAAGGCGGACATGCCGCGGGTTTTCGGCCTGACCCGACCAAAGTTGGCAACAGCAGCAGTCTATTTGGGCAAATACTTCGAGCCATTTAAACAATTTCCATTAACAAATATGCGCAAATTGCCCATCGGCGGTTTAACAAATAAATTTCTCGGAAAAAGTATTTGACAAAAATACAGAGAAGCCAAAAAACAGGATTACGAATATGTTTAATCTTTTCCAACCGAAATGCATGAAATATTTTTCCAAATTATTTTTATGCACTTCATTAAATATTTGAGCAATTTGGGCGCCCAAGAACGCTCCGAGCTGTGGAAGCTGAGCTGGAGCTGAAGCTGGAGCTGGGGCTGAATCTGCTCCAGCCCGGCGCACTTTAATCAACCGTAAAATGTTGACCTTTTTTCCCCGACAACATGTTGTCGAAATTTCACCCGAGTTGGTGGGTGGGCGATCCTTGGTGCGATGCGGTGTGGTGTGGTGTGGGTCAGGTTTTTGGGTGGTGCCGCGTGTGGTGAGCCTAATGGACCGAAGCCCGGGCTTGCACTAATAGTACAAGTGAGTATCGGGGATTGGGTGCCGGGATTGAGAGAGCTTTCCCAGCCAGCATTTACATAATTTATTCCATCAAGGAGGGAAGGAGTTCAGAGCTGGCGGTTGGTGTTGTGAATCTGGAGAAGGCCATATCTCACTTTATGACATCCTCGTTTGGTTGTCGTCTCCGGCTGCTGTGAGTTCTCATAATTTCCACGTGGCGAGTGAGTTTGAGGTTTTACGACCGGAGGAGTGGACCGAGTATTTTAAATGAAAAACATTACAATATGAAGCACTCACTCACTCTGGTGGTGTCCGTCTTGGGCATTGTCATGTCAATGGCATTCGGGTGAATGGAATATTTAATATGTATTTATGCGCATATAAATGCACGGAGCATTTGTGGATTGGATTTGATTTCATATATTCAATGGACATGCATTATTTATGTATTTAACCCGAGAGCCGCAAAATTCATAAACATTTGTTGTGCAAATTTTCCTGCCATGTTTCTCACGCCCCTGCCATTCCGGAGTCCAGACTCTAGAATCCAGAATCCACCATCCCCCATCATCCTGCGAATCCCTCTCATCGCTGGCGATTGCCAATAAATTCACATCAAAGGTCTTTATTTGTATTTGCTTAGCAGCGAGCTCCGAGCCCCGAAAAGGATGCTCACAGGACTCACAGGACTCGTAGACTCACAGCCAGCGGCCGGGCCTGTGCAAATATCATTTTCGTTTCAATTGAGCATCTCGGCTTAGGGCATTACTCCCGTTCCAGGACTTCGAGCGACACTCCCGTCATCGGCTAATCCTGCTGCCAGGGCAACTAGAAAATCATTTAGCAGCAGCCCACAAGGATGCCAAAGCGGGCACATCCTCACGATGCGGTCGGCACGTGTCAATTGTGCGAACCTGGAGGCCTCAGTGCACTGGAAAAAATATATTTAGGATGCAGTGATATATAATTTAAAGCCAATTACAAAATTGTAGATAATGATGAATTTAATTAAAAATTAATAAGAAATTAAAAATCGAACCTATTTAGAGTTTCTTTTTATTACCTCAATTGTTGAATTTTAAATCTAAATATGAAAGTATAATTATTT
>JAJJHY010008789.1:20955003-21029536 GCA_021224005.1 Drosophila setifemur
TTAAAATTCTAAAAACACAGTTTTTTTCTACATTGTCGATGAATCGATTTTTACTTCTATTATTTTGTTAAGAATTTAAGATTGATTAATAAAGGATTAATTTTTTAGACCTTGGAACCAAAATTTTCAAATATATTGTATTTAATATTGTTTACATTTATCTATAAAAAATATATAACAACTATTATATTGATAGTTTTGTATGGAAACTCGAATTTTTTCTCAGTGCATAGTTTACTCGGTAGCCATCCCGAAAATAGTAAAACGCCTTGCATTGCAATGAACTCAACACTTGAGCCGCCGGGTGGATTGACAAAGTAACTCCCGGATTTAGCCGAATGACCGCCAATGGATTTTTAAATACCCAGCACACGCTCCTCCGTCTCCGGTGGGCGGCTAAAATTAAATGCCCTGCCGCCCACGGCCAGGATGATGCCCAAATAAATAACTCAATTGTTTTGTTGACATTTTATTTGACACGTGACTTTGACTGGTTAAACACACGACCTTCCCAGCAACCCAGCAGCCCAGCAACCCAATGGCCTCTCCTAGAGCTTAATGCTTTGTTCTTTTTGCGGTTCATGTGGTCGCCGTCGTCGTTACTGCGTTTCAGCCCCGGCAGCAATTAATCTGGAAGGTGTCCATTAAGGCAGACACGCGCTCGCCAACTGTGGAAACTGAACATACACAGGTAAATGGTGTATGGAGGACGGAGGAGTGGGCGGTTCTCCAGCACATTAAGGGGTGATGCTGTGAATGGTCGTGTAATAGTGTCAATTTGCTATTTATGGCCTTTTTGCTGGCCGCCCTATTCAGTGATTTGTGTCCAATCCTTAAGGCAAAGGATCTCTGGATGACTTGGGGTGAGAGGGTTGAATGCCAAGAAATCCATGCTTTCGGGGGAGAGACTATAAAATAAAGCCTACCAATACCCAAGGGATTTTTTAAATGACTTTATTCGCTAAATGTCTTTTTTAAAATCGGTTATCCGAAAAACGTATGACATAACATAATTCTGTGGGTAATTATTATATATATATGGTTACTGAAATTTATCGAACTATTTAAATAAAGCCTACCAATACCCGAAGTATTTTTAAAATAACTTTATTTGCTAAATATTCCGTGAGGATTCTTCTTTAAAAAAGGTTATCCTAATATGTAATACATATGTTTACAGAAGTTGCTCTAACAATTTAAATAATATATTTTCCCTTGATTTTGTATATAAATTGTTTTTCTATTCTTGTAAATAAAAATTGCTGAATATATCCACAAAATAATGTCCCACCTCGATGCCCAATCCTATGTATGAATATTAATCGGTGCCAGGGACATGATAGGTGGGTATAGGGAATATTTGTTCCTTGTACCGCCGAGGGAGTTTTCAAGAGAAATATGCAAATGGGCCCGAAACTTTTCTACAGGACTAATGCAAATTTCCTCAAAATAACCGGCAGAACATACAAGGCAGCAAAAAATTTGCATATGTGTGTTCGGGGGCCTGCACTTGTATTACCAGGCAACGGAAACGGAAGTGGGGAGCACTCTCACACACACACTCGCACACACGCACACTACAACCGCACATAAGCAAACACACTCACAGATACACACACGCATTTGGGGAGGCCGAAAAATGTGCATGACTTGTTTAGTTTGAAAAAGTTTTTGGTCCGCCGGAGCCACCTATTTGCCAAGACTAACTGGGAGGGGAGTCTTCTCCCTCCACTCCGTTTGTCTGCGAAGACCTTTGACTTTCTTTTAAAACAATTTGGCTTTGTCTGTATGTGTGTGTGTGTGGAGTGTGTGTGGCTGTGTGCGTCTATGTGCGTTCATGTGGTTGCTGACACAAACCAAATTTTAAACAAAAGAAAGCTGAAAGCATTCGGCGCTGCTCATGAGACAAACCAACTTAGGCTGTTGGCTAACGGAAACCGCACTCACACACATACCTCTCTCACACACACACACTCTGTAACACACATACAGGGATCCTTCTAGTGCTAAGTGACTCTTGGGCTTTGTTGTTCCTTTGAAGCGCCAGCAACGGCACTGAAGTATATTGTTAACAGGATATATAATACACAAAATAAAGTTTTCAGCCAAAGTTACACAAAAGTATTTTACAAGTCCTCCTTCTCCCCTCGCCGCGTTTTTTCTTTCCCCTCCCTCGTCGTCGTCCACTTGAATGCTGCTCTGCTTCGTCCTGCTAGCAAGGATGCCGGAGAGATGGAAACGTGCATCACCTTTCAGCCGTTTTGTGTGTTTGATTTTCGGTATTGTTTTACTTTTGTTGATTTTTCGGCCTTGCCGCATACGCTAAAAACTCGAGAAGAACTAGGTAAAAACAAAATATCTGATTTTCCTGGTTCCGAGAATTTCAAAAAAGAGCATTGAAAGCTTGTAGTTTGCTTACGTTTTAGTTTAAATCAAGCATTATTTGTTTAATTAAAGGTGTAACCTCAACAGAATTATAAATTAAAATGTATTTCATTTCTATATTTGAAATAAAAGAATTTTAAAATGATTCCCATTTTTTTATATTTTATAAATACGTAATAAATTATAACAGATATTATTGTTAACTAAAAAGAAGTAGTTTCCTATACCGGAGCACTAAATATAAAAAAAGATTGTTTCCACCCTGCAATTAGTGGTTTAAAGTAAACACTTAATTAAGTTAATTTAGTTTCGAGTTCAGAAACCAAAAAATGGTTGGGGGGATTCTATGTAAGCTTTAATATTTACGAGGAATGCTAACATTTTCCGATTGTACAAAAACCTCTTCAACTAAATAAAAGTTTTGGTACAAAGCGGTCGGGAATGGGGACAAATAGAGGACTTCTAGTCAGCCAATGGCCCCCATTTATCATGGCCCCCCAAAAACACCGGAAACCGGGAGCATGGGCAAAAAATAAACTGGCAACTGGCGACGAGCTGTCAGCTGGCGAAAGCTTTACGAGTATTGAAGCATTCGTACGGGGCAAAAATAAATGTTTTCAAATGTTTGACGCGTACTGACAACAAATAAGCACATCCGAGTGGGGCTGGGAGTGGAGAATATCCTTCCACTCCCCCACTCCCCCCTCCAATACCAATACACAGGGACAGCATACGCACACACTCTTTCCGGCTTGTGTGTGTGTGTGTGTGTGTGCGTGCGTTTAATGTCTGTAATTTACCGTTAAGTAGACAAGTATTAATGGTAGAATACCAACGGAATGCGTAACAGAACGCAGCTCCACAAACATACAAAACAAGGCCATAAGAGTCACAGACAAGACGAGAGCAGTCAACAGTCATGAAAACCATGAAAAAGCACGGTACACTGGGAGAAAATTTTAAATACATCTTGTAGTTTTAGAATTTATTTCTATAAGAACTTTTGAAAGAAAAAAATTTGTAATATTTTATCTATTATTACAAAATTAGCTATAATGAATTTAATTTTTATAAAACCCTGTTTGTCTATACAGCTGTAACCGAAATTATTCCATAATTCAGAAAAAGACTATATTAATAGTATTTTAAACGTATGTTTTTTTTTTTGAAGTAAAACATATACTTTTGTGTTACTACCTTTGTTGATATGATTTGGAATCCAGCAATTTAGTGGGAAAAATTTTATAGTGAAAATAATCAAACTATTAATTTTATCATAATTAATTGGGGTTTTAGATTTTGATTTGCTTTTTGTTTTACCTTAGTTTGATTTATGATATTCCATCATGATTTTTCTCTGTATTGCAGCATTGGCAAAAAACAAAATGGCGACGAGGACGAGGACAACATCCGTTTGACTTGACGTTGAAGTTACATGTTAACTGTGGCAGTGCCACCCCCATACAGCATACACCACCCACCACCCACTCACCCCCACCCCTACTACCACCCACACACGCACACCCTGCACACACACACAAACACAAATAAGCAATTGTCATTGTGGCGCGCGCATGTTGCCGCCCCAGCAGAGATGTCAAAAAAAAAAAAGTTAAGGGAGAAAAAACGGCAAGAAATTCCAAAGAAAACTCAACTTTGGATTGTTGGCATTTTTGTTGTGTGCTTTGAATGCTGGTGGGGATTGGGTGGATGGGGATAGGGATTCGGGATGGGATCCCTGCTGATGGGTGATATTGGGAATTGAGGGGCCCGAACCGGAGAAATACTTGCGCGTTAAAATAGTAGATAAAGGCGACTGACAAGAAAGGAGAGCGACAAAACAAACGCGCCATTTTCCTGACGTTTCGCAATTTGACATTTTACGTGATTTTGGACCGAGGCCAGAAGCTGCTCCTTCTCTGGAGCTGGAGCTCCTTGTGACTTGCCATTTGCCGAAAATTACAAACTGCCAAACTGTGTGTGCACGATGCTGCTGCTGCCTCTACTGCGCTTATGTAATTGAGTTCGAAAGCGGCCAACTCAACCACTGAAAACCAACCATCATCCCAGGCCAGACCAGACCAGCCCAGCCACTCACCCACTCCAAGTCCACCAAGTCACCCACCAAACGTCCCCAAGGAAAGAGAGAAAAGCGCTGGAGCCGGAGCTGGGGCACATTTTTCACAATTCATTTCATTTAGCGGCGTTCGCTGCGAGGCAACATTATTACAAAAAATATTGCTCAAAATAGAAGAAAGCTGGCAAAGGGAACGAACGCAAAAAAAATGGCAGCATAACTTAAGGCGCTTTCGCATGAGCACACAAAAAATGGAGCGCTTTAAACAAAAACAACAAAAAATAAGAGAAGAAAATACGAAAATAAAAAAATAAAAAACATATAAAAAAGAAGGCGACCGAACCAACGAACAAATGCTGCAGAATAATTTCGTTTTTTGTTTACATTTGCGCTCCATCTCCGAGAGAGCGAGCTCCGGCAACATTTCAAAGTCCTCGTTGTCGTCATCGCCATCGCCATCCTTAGCCCAGCCAGATCCTTCTGCCATCGTCATCGTAGTGGATGTGACTAGACTAAGATGGATTAAGCGCCCAAGTAGCACACCCTAGCCATTTTTCTCCGCCATCACGAGAACTAAACAATTTTTCTTGATTTCTCCGCCCGGCCATCCATTTTGCCTCCGGTGGCTCCTGCTACTCCTCTTCTCCTGGTCCTTCTCCTGTTCCTTCTCCTCCTCCTTCTTCTGTTCCTTCTCCTGCGCACTGGCTTTGTTTGTGTCTTTGAGCATTAGAAAATAATATTTTATTCGCTTCACTTACAATTTTTCTTGTTGTGTTTGCGCTTGGTTGCATATCCTTCGGATGCGGATGTGTAGATGTGGGTGTATGTGGAGTTGCAGAGCGGAAACACCGCCATATTGTTGGAGTTGTTGATGTTGAAAAATGTTACATGCCAGAAATTGCTGGTTACCCACATGGAAATTACGTTGCATGTTTCATTGAGGGAGCCCAACTCCGGACGAAGTGCAGTTGAATCCTGTCTGACTTTTTACATGACTTCCGAGGCATTTATCCTCTGGTAGTTCTCGATATTCAGTCTGAAACTGGAATATTTTGTAATGACATGACCCAGTCTTAGGAGTTGTGATGAGTATTTTGACCACTAATTAGTATTAGTTATTATACTAATTAGTAGGGTAGAGGTCACAATAATACATATATCATAATAATTTTTTGAATAAAAGTTCCATAATTATTTAGGGGTTTGAGTCAGTTGAATCGGTATTTTTCAGAAATTTAAGAGAATCTATTAGATTACCTGTACTTTGCGGTGGGGTAGTAAAAAGTTTCCGACTAATCCGCATGCCAGCGATTCTCTGGGAAAGGAATTCGCAGGCAGCGAAAACATTTCGATCACATGTAGCCCTCATTTTGCAAATGATTTTGTTGGGCCGCATAGCTCGGTTAGTTGTAAAACCTTTTGCATTTAATTTTCCAACTATGCATTGGAGCAAAAATTCGCAATATGCGCGTGAATGGAGGACTCGCACACACACACAGTCAAACACACCCACACTCAAACACACCCGCCTTCTCGTGGTGTAAGCCAACAAAAATCAATTTTATTTGAATTTAACAATTTAACCGTAAAACCACAGAAAGCATTTTAAACGCATTTTTAATAGACTCAAATATGTGTTGAGCAGGGGAGGACGCACAGGAGGAGGGGTTGGGGAACCGGAAATGGGGGGACATGGAGGCATCAATACTTCCGCCGCCGCATGCCGCCATTTTGTTTTGTTTGTTACAAAATTTGCGCATTTACAAAGCCATTGGCTGAGCGGCGGCATCAACAACAACAAAAAAAACGCGCGTTAAAATATCGTTTGCTTTGCGAAAAGCATCTGCTCTGCCCGCTTTTCCTGATTTTCCGATTTTCCCGCATCCCCATGCTCTTTTATTTTATTTTGCTGATGAAAAATTAGTTTTACATGCACATAGATCTATGCGATGTGTTCAGTACGCTGTGTATGTAAGTGTGTGTATGTGTGTGTGTTGCCTGTTTGCACATTGTCTGCATACTTTCGGAGCTGGCTCAAAGTCGCGTGCCTTTTTTTGTTCGCCAGCGAGAACGCGCACATCAAATATTTGTGCAATAAAAAGGACTCGTTCACTCACCTACGCACAAAAACCCTAAGCGGGGGATTCCATTCAGCAGCTTATATAATAAGCGATTCATCTGTGGTTCCTCTGGATCTGGATATATGTTAAACAATAGAGAAATCGGGGTATTACTCTATATTCACACTATTTACAAAAGAATAATCAAAAGAAATAATCATAAGCCCTTTGCTCTTTCAGTTGTATTAAGAATGCTTTTTGTTAGGCAACATTCAATTTGAATATGAGGTTAATATTAATATTGATAATATTAAATAACACAGAGAATAAAAAAAAGATAAAAACCCATAAGATAAAGTTTGATATTGAAAATATAAATGTTTAAAAAAATTAATATATATTATATCATCTACATTTTAGTTTTAGATATTCAACATTTTTAAGTAATATAAAATATCTTCATTTTTAAATCCTAATAAGTACATTTTCTTGCTGCCATCGAAGAAAATTAAAAAAAATTATTTAATTAAAGAATTCTTTAATAAAACTTAATAAAATATAATTTGTTATTTTTTGGAATACTCTAAAATCAAATAAATGAAATTAAAAATCATTTCAATAGATTTGATTCCTGTTTATTGGGAGAAATCTGATACAAATATTAAGCTATTTGTATTTATTTTTTTGTGTATTCCCAATCGAAGTAGGAGGTGGAGAAACCACCCAATCTGTAAACACTCCCAACATTGGCCACACATGGTGCTCGACCCGAAACCATAACGCCAACTGACCATGAAATGAAAGTGCATAAAATACTTCTATGGAGCTGTTTCTGCTGACAATTGCACGTTGTGCGGTCAAATAGAAATGGAAAAGAATGGAATCTGTTCCGGGGGACGTTCTGCCCCCCACAAATGTGTGTGTTTATATTCCTTTGTGTTCCTGTGTAGTCAGGACAACCGATGAAAAGCTTCAGTCGGGTATGCGATATCAAAGCCTTGGACAGACGTAACTATGGTTCAGTTCTCCAATGCCACGTGCAAGCATCGTCTCCATCTCATATCTATACCCACATTCAGATCCACGTCCACATCCTTCCATCCTCATCCTTCCATCCTCATCCTTCCAGGGAGGTGACGAAACTCGCCTTCTGCTCTGACAATTTCAACATAAATTTCGTCAATTTTTACTTGCGACAACTACGTTTTGGGGCGCTTGGGAAACATCTGCCGCCGTTTGCAGTTCAATGGAAACATATTGACGGGGCGGGGGGTAGATTGCGTTGACTCCTGGAGATGGGACTGGGTCCCCCTGGGTCACTTCTATATACGTACTACACCAGAGGAGATCAGAGCAGCGGGAGGAGACGTTGTCAGCTCCACGGGATGCACGGGTGGCCATCGCTACTTTTAATTCCTGTCTAAGCCTGTTTCCTGTACAGGGTGCAGAATTATTTTTTGTGATTTAATTACCTTCAAATTGTACAAAAAAATATAATGAAATAAGACAAAAATATGACAAAGAATTTAAAATTTATTATACTCGCTTTATTGAAATTATGTTATATATCTCAATTCAAGTAAAACAAATATTATATTCAAATCATTGGAAATGTATACATTTAGTTAATATTTTCTTTTATCTTGGAAATACAGAAAAGCCTACAAAAATTAATTCCTTTATCCTACATTATTAAGAAACATTTTCTTTGGCAGATTTATGTTTTTCCATGTTCTATATCCAACTAGGTCACCCTTTATATCTGCCGTAACGAGAACACTTAATATGTAGCTCAAGTAGCGTCCAAGCAGACCAAGGAGATTCGATTCAATTCTCCAAGAAAAGAAAGGCAAGGAAAGTAAAGGAAAAGGCAGGGAAAGCCGTTTGGCAGCTGGGCAATCTAAGAAAAAGCTACAAGCTTACACACTGACACTTTGACTGGGCTCCTTTGCCTTGGGAGCTCTGTGCCATTTCCATTTCCTACGTGCCAGCAGGTGTGTGGCGCCTGTCCTTGCCTCCTGGCCCACATAGAGAAGGAGGCATTGGGCCAGAAAGGAGGGACGACGAAGCCGTTCGGCTGACGGACCTGGAACTGGAACTGAACAGTGAAACTGGCACTGGCACTGGCACTGGCGTCACGTGGTCACAACATAAAAACGTGATGAAATTTCACAAAAATAAAAGCTCTCACCCATACGGCCCCTGGCCGACAAACGACTCCCGTCCCCGAGTGACAACCAGTATGGCCAACAGTACACAGAAAAAAATAATTGGCTACGTTATTTTAAATTCAAATAGTTGAAAATGAATAAGATCTTTAAAAAAAAAATTAATTGGGCTATTCCAATATATGACATACATATAATGATATGTAAGTCTCCATGTTTGGTACCCAAAAAATTTGTACAACACCCTAAAGAAATTTTACTAAATTTGAAACGATGCAAAACTAAATAAAAACTTGTATAAAATGATTCAACAATTAATTAAATGATGACTTTATGATATTATTCAACATATAATGTTATATATATGATTTATATAATTTTACAAATTATTAAAACCTAGCAATCATGACAATCTGATTTTTTATTAAGCACTACTATTTTCTAATTTCATATAATTATTTTGAAAAAACTTTTTTTACTTATTTTATCAAACTTAATAACATATGTAAACATAAAAGTGTTAAAAATTAAAAGGCAAATGTTATGTTATCCCTAAAATTTAATTTTTTTAATTTGACTCTATAATTGTGTTCCTCAACGGCACTACTATTTTTTTGAACATAGCTGTACTTAACCTTTCTTCTTTTTTTTCTCTGTACCCTTGGGCGTCAAAATGGGGGCGAGGTCTGGGCTTTTACGACCTGGGCTATGCGATTGCTTGACACGGCTAAATGCGCCGTAGTGGCGTAAATAAGTAGTAAAAAATTTATAGGATTTGCGTTTTTGGGGTTCGCACAACAGTTGCAGACGCACAACACAGCACAACCGAGGGCAATTAATAAAAAAAAATCGCGGGCATATCACTTGAAGCCCTGATCTGGCCCCGGATCCGGATCCCAAAGCCCACATTGCTTAATGCTGCCCAAGACCGCGACATGATAAACAATTAGAAATGTCACATTGAGGGACAAGGAGGAGTCGGGAGTTTTCGCAGGGAGAAGCCCCATAATAATGTAAGCTCTGAAATCCCCGTCTCATAAGCGCAGCTCATAAAAAGCAAAGGCAACAAACAAAATAGCAACAAAGATTCAGTTCAGTTCCAGCTCCAGCTCCTGCTCCATCTTCGGTTTCGGTTTGGGTTTGGGTTCTGTGGGGAAAGAGTTCTCCCCTCGTCGGGCTCGTCCATTTTTATAATCGCATTTTTATGATTAAGACGCATTTTATGGGATTTTAACTGCTATTATTTTCGCTTTTAACTGTCACAATAAAGTCAAACTTAAAGACAGCAAAAGCTGCACACACAGAGAGTTCCTTTGTTTATGCGGCCCATCCACAGACTCGACTCCAGACCATCTGCCCCTTGGATCCCCTTGGATCCCCTTTCCCCATCCGGCATCCTGTATCCTCTGAAATGCCTTAAATCCGGCGGAGCGAAGGCAATGAAAGCTGAAAAGAATAAAACGCTACGGGAAAAGCCAGAAAGGAGAAGATTCATCTTTCTTGTGCAAAGTTTGTTATGCAGATTTCGAATGAAATTTTTTCAAGAGAATTGCGCCTTGGTGCGATTAAATTATGCTACGCATATTGAATCGACTATTGACCCCAAGGAAAATATTATGAATGACCAGCTCAGACTGCAGAGTTATTAATTAATATTAATATTATTCCTAGAGACCCAAGAAAAATTAGAGATCATAAGAATAATATATGGAGTCTCGTATACTATATTATCCTTTCCATTTTAATATCATATTTAAATGTTTTAAGCCCTAGTATTTAATGCTTTAAGTACTTGCAGATATATTTTTTGATAATAATCCAAATAAAAACCAGTCATTGAATAACTCAAACATATTTTAGATATTTATTTTGAGGTGTATCGATATCCCTCCTATTAACACACGCCCTGCAATTAATGCGTTCATTGAAAGACCGTTTTATCTGGCTTTGTTCGAATCCACCGAAATGGTAAATAAATATTGTTGTTAAAATTGACGAGCACTTCGAGGCCGGTTGCTTGGCATTAACGTTTATGGGCGGGACAGTAAAAAGAAAATCCAGCCATGGAATCGGTCAAATGGCCGACGACTCTGGCGACTCAGTCAAAATGCTACGATATGAACTCTTTTTTAATGAGGTGGTAAAAATGCCGTTATTGTTATGACAGCAAGGATACCAGCTTGACGACCGCCTGGACATTAAAGGAAACTTTCCAGCAGACTTTCCACCAGACTTTCCACAGCTTTGCCCAGGCACCGTTTAAGTTGTCTTTAAACATCGATTTGTAAATTGCTAAATGATTGCCGGCTAAATGCGCGTATCTAATGCTTTCGATTCAGCAACAACCCCTGCAATTTTCCCATTTCCATATATATTTTATTCCTCCTTTTTAGGTTTAGCCTTTCGCCTCACTTGGCAAGGGTTGTTCGGTTTGTCTGCGAGTCCTGGAACTGGGACTGGGACTCATCGTATCATCGAATTCCAATCATTTTCTCGCAATGCGCTCACATTTTTTCGACCTTGCGAGTTTGATTTCTGATCATCTCATGTGCAACGGGGTTAAATGGTGCCCCCCCCCCCTTTTCTGTGAAAATAAGAAATGGATTTACAACCCAAGGGAGATTTCTCGGGCCCTCTTAAGGCATCCACTTCAGCCCGGGGGGAAGCTCTTTGGGTGACCCCAAGTGCCACTTGGACTCGAGGGCCGGAAGCAGCCATTGAATATTCAAGCGAAGGAGATGGAGATTGAGAAGCGCCTTGTTTCATTGGCGGTTTTTATGAAACTTTGGCAGCCATTTAGAAAAATGTTGTCCAAAGGCAAATTGAACTTGCCATTTGCCCGAGATTCGTTTTCCTCCTTGCCTTTTCCTTGACACGCATAACACTTTGCAGTGCCCACAGCCGAAGCAGCAGCAGCAGCAGCAGCAGTTGGCAAACAAATTTGAATTTATATTAATTTATTAGCATAGGAAAAGCGCAGCCTCCGGCTAAGTGTTAGCCGGACTTGGAGTCTCGAAATCTCCGCATTTGACACAAAAAGTTTGGCCCACCGAGTATAATGAAAATGAAAAGTAATTCCAGAATTTTTAGCAATGAACTTGCTAATTTGAAATGTAAATTGCCGTGCTAAGCGGCTGAGCAATAAAAGAAAAATCCCAAAGAGCCCAAAAGGCAAATGAATGTTGGAGGCACAGCAAGAAAATTCTGGAAGAAAATTAATACCCATAAAGAAAATTCTTAAATATATTTAATTATTGAAAGAAATCATTTTTTGGGGTATAAAAAATATATTCTAGCTGTAATATGAAGATGAAAAATATAACTGCCAAAAGGATAACTCTCAAAATAATTCCACAATATTTGTAATAAATGTAGGAAATTTTTAGTCATTTATTTTTGGTTTGATTATTATTTTTTTGTGTGCCAAATTTATTAATACCCGCATTTCTCACGTCGGATTTGCATGAAGACCGCTCTAAGCAGCAACTTCATTTTGAGTTTTAAGTGGTCCCCGAAAATATGCAGCACTTGTGTGAAATATGCGCCACAAAGCCAAAAGTGCCAGCTATGCAAAATTATGCTAATGCCAGGTGGTGGGGCAAGTCACCTGGCTGCCCCCAAAAGGACCCTTTTGGTTTTGGCCAAATGTCAACCGTTTTGGGGCAACAGCATGCAGTTAGCAGTTGCCCTCTCTAGAGACCAGGTGCAAAAGCCCGTCAAAGGAGCCACGAACTTTAACACGCCCATTTGCACTTTAAAGCCGGGAAACTCCCCTTTAGCCCCCCTAGCCCTCTTTCCCCCTTTTCCCCCTTAGCAGCCTTTCGCCAATCCCCTAGCAAAACCCACACTCATAAAATGCGCATTAAACACACGCAGCTCGAAACTGTTGCCGGCTTGGCCAAATCCAAAGGATTTAGTTACGCCACAGGAGGCGGTTACTTCACGTCTAATGCGCCATCTTTGCATACCCACCCACCCAGAAACAGAGCATCAGCATCAGCATCGGGATCCGCATCCAACCAGACACATACACTGGCACATGGGGGAGCAACCTTTGCGCCCCAGCTGGTAACATCAATGGCTTTTTCATCCATCAAACATGGCGTCAAACGTCACCGGGCTGGATGCGAGCGCAAAAAGGCGATGCGAGCGAAGCTATTGTCGTCTAATACCGCAGCGACAGCCCGGCATCCTGGCATTCTGGCATCCTGGCAACCTGACGGGCCCAACAGCCGGATCTCCGAACCCGCAACCCGCACTCCCATCACCCAGCTCCCAACCCCGAACCCTTAACCCCCAAAACCAACCCGTAACTCCAGTTCCCGGGCTCCCGGCAGACCGCACCCCATGCATCACATCACTTCCGCTGCCTGCTGGCACTCGCTCTGAAAGCGGGCACTGAGAGAAAATTAGATCTTCAATTTAGTAATTGGAATTGTTATCTAAAACTTGTAAATTTAAATATTTCACAGCATAAAAATAATAATAAATAAAACCACAAAGCTCTTTATGAATTTATTAATCGTTTACAATTAAATTCTAAAAATAGACTAAATTTCTTTTCCGCTCCTCAATATCCCTTAATTTTAATTAAAATCAATTATTATTTTATTTCTTTAACAAAAATAACATATAAAGGTGTAACTTCTTAAAAATATTATTAGAAAGCTTTTCATTAAATAATGATTGGTATTAATGCCGTTACAGGCTTTAATATTACTTAATTATACAAAATATCAGTAAAATATAAATGAAATTATATTACAATTNTAACCCCCAAAACCAACCCGTAACTCCAGTTCCCGGGCTCCCGGCAGACCGCACCCCATGCATCACATCACTTCCGCTGCCTGCTGGCACTCGCTCTGAAAGCGGGCACTGAGAGAAAATTAGATTCCTAATTTAGTAATTAGAATTTCTATCTAAAATATGTTAATTTAAATATTTCACAGCTAAAAAACAATAATAATACATTACTTAAATATACAAATTATCAGTAAAATTGAATTGCTTGGTAAAAAATATAAATAAAATTATATCACAATTTCAAAATTATATGATAATTTCCTGAATTATAAAACGCACAAATAAAAAAATTATTTTAAAGTTAACACAAGTTTTTGCATTTATAAATCCTCAAGGATGAAATCCCAATATTTATTTTCCATAATAATTATACTTTTATATTACTTAAGTAGATAAAATATCAGTTAAATAATTCCACTATTTTAAAAACAACTTAATGAGTTTTCTCCGTGTGCATGAAATGGGTGCGGAGTCACCGCCGTGGGCTACATAATCTTGCCAGCTTTATGTGTGCTGATGACTTGCTGAGCCTCAAAGATGGAGATGCGAATGGAGACGGGACGGGGATGGAGGAGCAGGAGGAGCAGGAGCCATAGCTCTGGGTCTGCCCTCGGTGGCTTCACCGAAAGTGCTGACTCGGATTTTGAGCCTGGCCGGATTCTGTGTGGGACCAGCGAGGGGAGAACCATACTCATACCCACACCCACACCCATACCCATTCCCAATCCCGTTGGCTCAGCATGTTACTGGCGTCTAAATACATGGACCCACGGCCACACACTCTTGCACTTGCATAAGCATAGACATTCATATAATGCTTGTAATATTTGCGCTTAGCCTTTGGGGGGATTCGATGCTCCGGCAGAGCCACCACCACCACCACCCCATGGCCATAACCCCTGAAACCCCCAAACCACTGAAGCCCAGAAATCCACCAGCCCCGGATGATGGCTGGGCTGTCCGGCTGCTCCGGCTGCTCCAAGTGTCCTTGGGGCCTTCGGTTGGCGCTTCAGTCGAGTTCAAAATGTTTATTTTGTTGTCCTTAGGTTAGTCGTTTGCTCATTTTGCGCCCTGCCGTTCTTGCCCAGCCGCGCCCTCGTCCTTTTTCGTCCTTGTTTGCAGAAATGTTCGTTGAATGTATGGATGTGGATGTGCATTACTTTTTCTAGCCATCTCTCTATATGGGTGTATCTCTCTGTGTGTGTGTATGTGTATCTGTGTTTGTGTGCTATTTGATTTGAACTGTTTGCATTTTGCGCTGTTTACATTTCTCAGGAATATCTAGCCCGTGCCTCTGGTAAATATCCTTGATCCATTTGCAAACAGTAGCGGATCCCTCACTCCTCCTTGTTGGCATTTTAAAGTTTCTTTTTTGGATCAAGTGAGCCTTAACTTGAACTTATGGTCTGAGATATTACCCGGGGTTCAAGATTATCTGTCCTCATGTTTATATAATTTAAATGTGTTATTTTATATATGCAAGTTTTTGTAAAGAAGGTAAAAATATTATTTGGCAAGTTTGAATAGTTTTTAAAATGTCTTTTTCGGTAATATTTTTATTCAAATTTGAGTTTCTTCTTTAAGAGACAAGATACAAGATGCAAGATAACTTTTTATGTGCCATTTTTATTCACATTTCAGTTCCTTCTTTAATTATAGCTATTTAAGGCTTTTGAGAAACGAAAACCTCTACAAATGTTGGCCAAAAAGGTTTTAAGTCGCTTTAAGTGTCCGGATGGGACAGAATCACTTCTCATCTACCACAATAGAAAAGGCGCAATCAGCAAACAGTTTTCAGCTGAAAAGATTTGAATGTCCGTCATAGCCAAATGCCGTGTAATATGAAAAGAGTGAGCCCCATAAAGGCATCACCAGGACACAATGCTGACGCTTTTTTCCAACAACTGAATCTGATGTTGATGATGCCTTGCTGACGATGACGATGAGGATGAGGATGAGGATGACTACGACGATGATGAGCAGCGCAGCGCACAAAACGATGATGCACAAATCCTTTAAGAGCGGATTTGGTATTCCGGCGAGATGGTGGGTTGCCATTTACCCCAAGAGGAAGGAGAAGGAGGAGCTCAACACAAAGATGGTCTAACGGACGGGGCTTAGCCGGAATGGGGAAAGAATAAACCTTCGCCTACTCCCTGGAACACAGAGGGGGGAAAGGGACAGAGGCTTTAAAGTATTGTGGAATAGATGCCAACTCAGATCCGTATAAGCCTCCTGCTGTGAACCAGCGGGGTATCCTTCGACTTTCCTGATTTGATTTGAAGACTTCATCGCCATTTCCATCGCCCAGGAAGGAAGTGTTGTATTTGTAGTGCAGCAAACTATTTGTTTTAACCCGCTGTGCGGTGTTGTGAGCGAATTGTTTGCCATTTCGTGTTATCCGTATGCCAGCCGTAATGGTTATTGGAAAGGCAGCCGAAAATTGCCGTCAAATATTGGCCAGGCCAAGCTAGAACGATATTTGTTCAGGAAAAGTCCAGGACACTGAAACAAACCACACTGAATTCTGATTTACTGAAATTTAAAAATGGAAAGGGCCAGAGCACTCAGAAGTACAATATTACCAGCTAATTATGATTAACTTAATTATGATTTATTAGAAAACATTTTAACATCTTTAAATTTAATGTTATAATTTTAAATCCAGTGGAAAAAGTATTAAAACAATGGTAACTATTTTATACAGTGATGAGCTCAATAATAAGAGTGAAAAGAGAATTGTTTGATAATATAGAAAACAAGAAAGGAAGGCTAGCTTCGGTACCCGAAGCTTAGAATACCCTTGCAGAACAGTTTCTTTCAAACCGTTCGATCGTTTGTATGGCAGCTATAGGATATAGTAATCCGATTCTTGGGTTTTTTATTTTCTAAAACGGCTTCTATGTCTATGGAAACTGTATTTCTCAAGAATGAGTTAATTGTCTTGAAAAACACCAGAGTTATGCTCAATGACCCATTTTCTCCTATCGTTCCTATGGCAGCTATAGGATATAGTGGTCCGATTTTGATGAAACTTTTAGAATATGTTGAAATAAATATTAAATAGAGTTTACCAAGAAATAAATAATATATCTTTAAAAATGGCGAATTTATGGCATTTTTTCCCAATCGTTCCTATGGCAGCTATGTGATGTAGTGTTCCGATTCCGGCCGTTCCGACTTATATACTAACTGCAACAGATTGAAGGGTTGGTGCAAAGTTTCAGCCCGATAGCTTTAAAACTGAGTGACTAGTTTACATAGCAACCGACAGACGGACAGACGGACAGACAGACGGACAGACGGACAGACGGACAGACGGACATGGCTAGATCGACTCGGCTGGTGATGCTGATCAAGAATATATATACTTTATAGGGTCGGAAATGTCTCCTTCAATGCGTTACAAACTTCTGGTCAAAATTATAATACCCTCTGCAAGGGTATAAAAACTATGCTTATGCTATTTTATTGTTATTGTTATATTATTGTTTTTTTTAAACAAATATAAATTACAAATATAACACACCGAGTTCATGTTATAAAGACGCTTAAAAAAATATTATGTATGCCCAATTCAAATAAATTTAATATACTAGGTATAATAATTTCTTAACAATATATTTCCTAGCTAAAAAAATTATAAAAAATTTTTTTTACCATTTCCTATTAATTCTTTTTGTTTTCCTTATTTTTTTTCTCTCTCCAATGACGCCAACCACCCACCAAAAACTTTTCCCCATTTTCCCACCGCATTGTACTGTCAGCCATGAACTTTTATTATGCCTTAAGGTAAATTGTTTTATTTATTTTTTAGGCCTGTCGCCAGCCACGCTGCGATGGCAAAGGGAACGCCAACGGCGCTGGGTCCTTGGTCCCTGTTCCTGGTCAACGCATAATTCAGCGTTACTTTGTTGCCACCCTCCAGAGGATTCAACACCCACAACCTATTACCCAACAGGAACCACAACCCGCCTCCCACTGAGCATACGGCATCCGAATCCGCAATCGCATCCGCATCCGCATCCCTTCGGACCAACGACGGGCCAACAAAAAATCGCAACAATTTGTAATGCCAAATATTTTATTCATTCTGCGTTGGCTGGGCCGGGCCTCCTTGGGCCATATAAATAAATACATATTTGTGTATTTATTTTTTTAGCCCTGTCGGTCCGATTGGCTCAACAGGTCAGGAGAGCAGCAGGAGATCAGGACGGCCCCTCGTGGATTCTCCACGCACATGTGAGGACATTTATGGGTTGGCTTTTCCTGCATACAAATGCATACAAAATGGCCCTTTCCCCCGCCCCCATGGAAAAGCGGAAGTAGTCAAGGCGCGGAAATTTATCACGCCATTTGTGAAACACACTGTTTGTCGAAAAATATTCACAATTTGTCATGTCATTTGAGTAAAGCCTTTTTTGTCGCAAAATGGTTGCCAAATTATTACCTCAGTTTCCTTTAACGATTTTTCAAAAAAGGTAATTTAAAGGAGTTTGCAAAGTTTTAACTGAAATTTGCGGTAAGGATTTAAATTATGGAGCCTTACAATGTATCTTTTAACAGAAGGGGTGGTTCTAAGATGACTTTTTTGTAACAAATTATCAGGTCAAGCTTATGTATAAAAATATTTCAAATATATTTGGAATTCTAATTTCACAAATTCAAAATGTGATATTTAAAATTTAATCCGCAAGAATTTATCAAAGATCATTTCTTGCAATTTATATATATACATACTTGTATAATTAGAAAACCGAATAGTAAATTTTCGAAATTTTTAATGTCAAATGATTTGTTAAATAATTGTTCAGCTTTTAAGCTCCCCTGAAAAAACTTATAGAGCAATGTAAGTTCTAATTTTAATATTCCAAAACCTGAAAATATATCCGTCAGTTCGCAGGTCGTAAATCAGATTTCCTAACATTATCTGCCCATGCACTTGGCACGCTCGCAAATGAAACTGAATTCGAACTTCATAAACGCATCAGCATGCCGGAAATTTATACGTAATGAACTCAATTGTGGCGCATTGATTAGCGCCTGGCCCCCTATTCAGAGTTCGCAGTTCACAGTTCAGAGTTCACACTTGCGGGAGGCGCTCGGAGGCGGGTCACCATGCCCAGTCCCAATCGCTCCACAAATGCATGCTATGCCACACATGTCGTGTTTAATTAACCCCGAACAATTTCTGTTCGGCACTCCGCACACTCTGCACCTCCAAAGGCCGCATGCTGCATATTCCCATTCATACAAAAGGCACGCGCATAATTTCCATATGCACTATAGTTGGTGCCCTCTGACCTCCGCACCCTCCACGCTGTTCCCTGTTCCCTGTTGACTGCACCCTCCACCCCCACCCCTGTAGACTGCACCCCCACTCGCCTGTAAGTGGCCCAATATCGGGGGTGCCGTCGGCAACACAGTGACCCAAATTAATCTTAGTCATTAGCAGGGGCCCCGAGCAAGTGTCGAGCGGTATGGAGAAGATGGAGAAGTCCTCTGTCTGGAGCCTGACAGACGGTGGCGATGACATCGGAGCAGAGCAGAGCACAGCAGAAGGTTTCCAAAGTCCCCGCCCTTGAGTTGAGTTGAGTTTCTATGTCTAGGTTGTTCCCGTAGACAAAGTGTCAAAAGTTTCCCAGCGGGTCCAAGTTGTTCCAGTGAAGGATGACATTAAGTTGACAGGACTAATTTTGGGAATTACAGAAAGATGTCCGGAAAGAATTGAAATTATTATGTGAGTATGCTAAGAAAAAAACAAAAACCTTCTTATAGAAAAAAAAAACAATAATAAATATTAGATAAAATTACAAGATAATAAGGTAAATATACAAAGAATAATTGATCCGAATCAACTTGTTTATAAACCAGATTAAATCATACCTTGAAATGGTATCCAAGCTGCGTCATACTTTAAATGTTTTTCACATTCTTATAATTTCTAAAAGAATTATGAATCCCCATCATCAAAAAAATAAACTAGGTTGGAAGGAGGCTGTTAACTCGCATCAAATAATCAAGGTATCATAATTTAGAAAAATAAAATTAGGCAACAAACATATCTTTAAATAAAATGCAGCACTACTTTAAATGTTTTTCACATCCCTTTACTCTCTGTAGCGATTATGAATCACGAAGATTGCCGCACATAATTATTACCATCATCATCAGGAAAAGGAAAACTAGGTTGGCGGGATGGGAAGGAGGAGGGATGGTGCACAAGGTGGCTGGCAGTTAAATGGTCCACCCGCACACACTAATTGTGAGTAACACGTTCGCGTTTACGAAACTTTCAGGGAATTTTCGCCGGCAGCCAGGAGTTAACATCCCAGCAGCCAACATCCCAGCAGCCAACAGCCAACAGCCAAGAGCCAAGAGTCCCGGCCAGACAAGTCCTCATCTCGCAGCTAGACATGCAGTCAGCCGGCAAGTGCTTAGACATTAAAGTTTGGCGCTTCGCTCGCTTAATGGACCAGAGAATTAATTTGGCCAAAGTTTAAAGGGCCGCCGTCATTAACACCGCTTCACCTTCCCCGTCTCCCCTCTCCCCTCTCTGCACAAGAAAAGAGAGTATCCTAATTAAAGCTACGGAAACTGCGGGCTAGACTTTAATTTGGCGACCATCGTATGAAATCGAAAATCAATAAATTTAAAATGTACAAGCTAGTGAGGGAAAAAAAATACGGAGAATAAAATGGCAGAAAACAAAAAAAAAAAGGAAAAACAACATTCCGACCATAGATGGACGGTGGGGGCTAGAGCAGAGAGTCCTTTCTGGGGGATGTTGTTGCTGAGGCGACAAAGCAAGCAAGAAATCGCCGAGCCAAACATCCTTTTGTCAATACAAAATACGTAGAGTACAACAAAGCAAATAAAAGCCACCGAACCAACGGACGAAGCGAAAGGCGACGACGGCAAAGACAAAGACAAAAGTCAAAAGTGCAAAAACAAAAGAAAAACAACTCCGGCAGCGAAGTCCTTCGAAGGATCCAAAGGACGGATGGGGAGGACCTGAGCCAACGCATGCGCCTGCGACTGGCGAATCTCACAAAGCTGGGGAAAACATGGAAATGGCTGGCTCTCGGGGATGGAGCACAGGGCACAGGACACGGGAAACAGGAAACACACTCACACACACACACAGAGAGGGCTGAAAATGGCGCACACTCACACACAGGAACATATCGGCCATTTCTCCTCCGGAAAAGCGAAAAAGAGAGAATTTCCTTACTCGACGGCACAGATGCTTGTGCATTTGGCAAATGATTTTTAACAAATTTCATTAACATCAGAGGTCCGTAATCATTCAAGCATCGCGTTTCGTAACCCAGGCCAGGTCAGAGGAGTCCGATACCGTCCACCAGTTGGGGATTCCCCTGCATTGCATTTCTGGCGACAGTCTGAGGCGTCTCTAAAAGTGTCCCCAAGGATTAGTTGGCCATTCAAAATGTATAAGGATACCTAGGCAATTACCTTGAAATCACAACCCGTCACATCGCGAACATTATGTAAAAACTAGTGAACGTGAAATACTAATTAACAATTTCCAATCTGAACGATTGCAACATGATCGACGAACAGCATCCGATGCAGATTGGAATGTGTGAGTATCAAATGGATTCCAGAAGTGTGCAGGCAATCGAAAGCCGACGGCTTTTCCTCGGCATTTATTCCGGCGGCATTTTTTACCTCATATACAAAATAGTGTAAATTTTAAAAATGCAATGGAGAAATTGAATTTTGAATTGATTTCACTTTACAACACAATACATTTGACAAAAATAAGGAATTAATATGTTTTTTTTATTGGCTTAATGTTGAGTTGTACAACAAATCGTTTATTCTAGTTTTAATAAACCAAATGCGACCAAATTAATAATTTAAATTAATAAGTTATTAGAAATTTCAATACTATTAAATTCCAAAATACCTTTGCTACAACATATTTAACAAAAATTAAAGAGCTGAGATTTTTGTTTATGGTCTTTAGATTTATTTGTTAAGCAAATCTTTTATCAAAACTAGCAAATCAATTATTTAAATGAACACATTGTTAGACATTTTAGGGTTTCCTTTAATTTATATTTTAAAATGGATTTTAAAAAATTCGGTCAAACACTTAAAACGCAAATATTTCCCATCCAATATTTTAAAATATTTTTTGGTAGTATCTAAATTTGCAGACACAAAAGTTGTATTCATTCGAAAAGTTCTATAAAAAACTAATCTGGTTTACCTATGTAGTCCGCACTTTTTATACACTTTGACACTCTCATCCAACTGGCTAAAAGCCAATGAAAATTTCAACATATTTTCCAGTGCAAAGCAAATTTTGACTTCTGTCAGAGATTAGGCCAAAACAAAGCATTTACGCTGCGATTGCTGGCACAACAAAACGGAAAGGCACCATAACTCCCATTGTCTGCCCAAATCCGATTAAATAAAACGCTGTCAGTTCCTGCCGAGCGCGAGCAGCTCCTGCCAACTGACAGCAAAATCAGAGCAGGAACAGAAGGAGCAGAGCAGAAACAGAAACAGAGGCTACACACAGCATCCTGGCAGCCTGGCCTGGCCCGGCATCCTGGCATCCTGGCAAGGGTTTCCGCTCCTGTCGACGACTGCCAACATATGCCGCCAGAAAAGCATGAGTCCCCTTTGCTTATTTGCTAAGCCCGAGCATATTTTTAGCACGTCCCGCCCAAGGGTGGNACTTTTTTGTAACAAATTATCAGGTCAAGCTTATGTTTAAAAATATTTTAAATATATTTTTAATTCTAATTTCACGAATACAAAATGTAAAATTTAAAATTTAACCCGCAAGAATTTATCAGTGATCATTTCTTGCAATTTGTATTGTATTGTACATACAAACTTGTATAATTAGGAAACCGAATAGTAAATTTTCGAAAGTGTTAATGACAAATATTTAGTTAAATAATTGTTCCACTTTTAAGCTCCCCTGAAAATACTTATGGAGCATATATATTCTAATTTTAAAATTCCAAAACCAAAAATATATCCATCAGTTCGCAGGTCGTAAATCAGATTTCCAAACATTATCTGCCCATGCACTTGGCACGCTCGCAAATGAAACTGAATTCGAACTTCATAAACGCATCAGCATGCCGGAAATTTATACGTAATGAACTCAATTGTGGCGCATTGATTAGCGCCTGGCCCCCTATTCACAGTTCACAGTTCGCAGTTCACAGTTCAGAGTTCACACTTGCGGGAGGCGCTCGGAGGCGGGTCACCATGCCCAGTCCCAATCGCTCCACAAATGCATGCTATGCCACACATGTCGTGTTTAATTAACCCCGAACAATTTCTGTTCGGCACTCCGCACACTCTGCACCTCCAAAGGCCGCATGCTGCATATTCCCATTCATACAAAAGGCACGCGCATAATTTCCATATGCGCTATAGTTGGTGCCCTCTGACCTCCGCACCCTCCACGCTGTTCCCTGTTCCCTGTTGACTGCACCCTCCACCCCCACCCCCGTAGACTGCACCCCCACTCGCCTGTAAGTGGCCCAATATCGGGGGTGCCGTCGGCAACACAGTGACCCAAATTAATCTTAGTCATTAGCAGGGGCCCCGAGCAAGTGTCGAGCGGTATGGAGAAGATGGAGAAGTCCTCTGTCTGGAGCCTGACAGACGGTGGCGATGACATCGGAGCAGAGCAGAGCACAGCAGAAGGTTTCCAAAGTCCCCGCCCTTGAGTTGAGTTGAGTTTCTATGTCTAGGTTGTTCCCGTAGACAAAGTGTCAAAAGTTTCCCAGCGGGTCCAAGTTGTTCCAGTGAAGGATGACATTAAGTTGACAGGACTAATTTTGGGAATTACAGAAATATGTCCGGAAAGAATTGAAATTATTATGTGAGTATGCTAAGAAAAAAAAAAACCTTCTTATAGAAAAAAAAACAATAATAAATATTAGATAAAATTACAAGATAATAAGATAAATATACAAAGACTAATTGATCCGAATCAACTTGTTTATAGACCAGATTAAATGATACCTTGAAATGGTATCCAACCTGCGTCATACTTTAAATGTTTTTCACATTCTTATAATTTCTAAAAGGATTATGAATCCCCATTATCAAAGAAATAAACTAGGTTGGAAGGAGGCTGTTAACTCGCATCAAATAATCAAGGTATCATAATTTAGAAAAATAAAATTCGGCAACAAACATATCTTTAAATAAAATGCAGCACTACTTTAAATGTTTTTCACATCCCTTTACTCTCTGTAGCGATTATGAATCACGAAGATTGCCGCACATAATTATTACCATCATCATCAGGAAAAGGAAAACTAGGTTGGCGGGATGGGAAGGAGAAGGGATGGTGCTAAAGGTGGCTGGCAGTTAAATGGTCCACCCGCACACACTAATTGTGAGTAACACGTTCGCGTTTACGAAACTTTCAGGGAATTTTCGTCGGCAGCCAGGAGTTAACATCCCAGCAGCCAACATCCCAGCAGCCAACAGCCAACAGCCAAGAGCCAAGAGTCCCGGCCAGACAAGTCCTCATCTCGCAGCTAGACATGCAGTCAGCCGGCAAGTGCTTAGACATTAAAGTTTGGCGCTTCGCTCGCTTAATGGACCAGAGAATTAATTTGGCCAAAGTTTAAAGGGCCGCCGTCATTAACACCGCTTCACCTTCCCCGTCTCCCCTCTCCCCTCTCTGCACAAGAAAAGAGAGTATCCTAATTAAAGCTACGGAAACTGCGGGCTAGACTTTAATTTGGCGACCATCGTATGAAATCGAAAATCAATAAATTTAAAATGTACAAGCTAGTGAGGGAAAAAAAATACGGAGAATAAAATGGCAGAAAACAAAAAAAAAAAGGAAAAACAACATTCCGACCATAGATGGACGGTGGGGGCTAGAGCAGAGAGTCCTTTCTGGGGGATGTTGTTGCTGAGGCGACAAAGCAAGCAAGAAATCGCCGAGCCAAACATCCTTTTGTCAATACAAAATACGTAGAGTACAACAAAGCAAATAAAAGCCACCGAACCAACGGACGAAGCGAAAGGCGACGACGGCAAAGACAAAGACAAAAGTCAAAAGTGCAAAAACAAAAGAAAAACAACTCCGGCAGCGAAGTCCTTCGAAGGATCCAAAGGACGGATGGGGAGGACCTGAGCCAACGCATGCGCCTGCGACTGGCGAATCTCACAAAGCTGGGGAAAACATGGAAATGGCTGGCTCTCGGGGATGGAGCACAGGGCACAGGACACGGGAAACAGGAAACACACTCACACACACACACAGAGAGGGCTGAAAATGGCGCACACTCACACACAGGAACATATCGGCCATTTCTCCTCCGGAAAAGCGAAAAAGAGAGAATTTCCTTACTCGACGGCACAGATGCTTGTGCATTTGGCAAATGATTTTTAACAAATTTCATTAACATCAGAGGTCCGTAATCATTCAAGCATCGCGTTTCGTAACCCAGGCCAGGTCAGAGGAGTCCGATACCGTCCACCAGTTGGGGATTCCCCTGCATTGCATTTCTGGCGACAGTCTGAGGCGTCTCTAAAAGTGTCCCCAAGGATTAGTTGGCCATTCAAAATGTATAAGGATACCTAGGCAATTACCTTGAAATCACAACCCGTCACATCGCGAACATTATGTAAAAACTAGTGAACGTGAAATACTAATTAACAATTTCCAATCTGAACGATTGCAACATGATCGACGAACAGCATCCGATGCAGATTGGAATGTGTGAGTATCAAATGGATTCCAGAAGTGTGCAGGCAATCGAAAGCCGACGGCTTTTCCTCGGCATTTATTCCGGCGGCATTTTTTACCTCATATACAAAATAGTGTAAATTTTAAAAATGCAATGGAGAAATTGAATTTTGAATTGATTTCACTTTACAACACAATACATTTGACAAAAATAAGGAATTAATATGTTTTTTTTATTGGCTTAATGTTGAGTTGTACAACAAATCGTTTATTCTAGTTTTAATAAACCAAATGCGACCAAATTAATAATTTAAATTAATAAGTTATTAGAAATTTCAATACTATTAAATTCCAAAATACCTTTGCTACAACATATTTAACAAAAATTAAAGAGCTGAGATTTTTGTTTATGGTCTTTAGATTTATTTGTTAAGCAAATCTTTTATCAAAACTAGCAAATCAATTATTTAAATGAACACATTGTTAGACATTTTAGGGTTTCCTTTAATTTATATTTTAAAATGGATTTTAAAAAATTCGGTCAAACACTTAAAACGCAAATATTTCCCATCCAATATTTTAAAATATTTTTTGGTAGTATCTAAATTTGCAGACACAAAAGTTGTATTCATTCGAAAAGTTCTATAAAAAACTAATCTGGTTTACCTATGTAGTCCGCACTTTTTATACACTTTGACACTCTCATCCAACTGGCTAAAAGCCAATGAAAATTTCAACATATTTTCCAGTGCAAAGCAAATTTTGACTTCTGTCAGAGATTAGGCCAAAACAAAGCATTTACGCTGCGATTGCTGGCACAACAAAACGGAAAGGCACCATAACTCCCATTGTCTGCCCAAATCCGATTAAATAAAACGCTGTCAGTTCCTGCCGAGCGCGAGCAGCTCCTGCCAACTGACAGCAAAATCAGAGCAGGAACAGAAGGAGCAGAGCAGAAACAGAAACAGAGGCTACACACAGCATCCTGGCAGCCTGGCCTGGCCCGGCATCCTGGCATCCTGGCAAGGGTTTCCGCTCCTGTCGACGACTGCCAACATATGCCGCCAGAAAAGCATGAGTCCCCTTTGCTTATTTGCTAAGCCCGAGCATATTTTTAGCACGTCCCGCCCAAGGGTGGAAATCCAGCTCCCTGTTGATTCCTTTAAATGCCTCGGGATTCAATGAGATTCGTTTATAATCTAGTAATAAGGGATGGCTCAGACTCAACTCCCAACTCCCTGCTGCACATTAGAATCTAATTAGGGCGGGGGCGACTATCAATGTCGGATTTGCACTTGTCGCCGCAAATCCTTGAGCGCTATTCTCTGACATGTCCGGCAAACATGTTGGAATATTTTTTGGAATGTCAAACACTAAACATCAAATGGGAAATGGCAAAGGACGAAGGACACAAAAGTGTAACAGGTGCGAGTGCTGAGAGGATTATTCCGCTGCACTTCTCAATAGCTTCCCATATTGTTCCAAGTGTCCGAAGTTAAACTTAGCAAAGGGATAAAAGATTATGAGATGGGTATAGGAAACGAACTGCAGGGGACTGTAGTTACTCTTGACAACTTATTGGAAACTTCATATCAATCATATCAAAGTCAACCCTCCACATTTTGTGACAGGAAGATGTATAGAAACGTGACCTGAATGCCTTCTAACAATAGGGAAATAAAATATAAATAGTTGTGTTGGTGTTCTTTAAAAAATGTATCATAGAAGTGCCTTTATCATTTCAAGCTCCGACTGATCCTATTTTTAGTGGTTATTGAAATATTTAAAAACTTTTCAATCATATTGTAAAACAAACTTCAAACTATTCAATCAGTTTTGATTTCAATTATAATTTTGCAGTTTAGAAATGCAATATTTATTGTGATGCAATTCCAATATTTCTAAATCTAAAAGGGAACCCTTTTTATTCAATAACTTTCAAAACAAAATAACTTGTATTCAACAAATACCAATTAAATACATTTTTGAATTAAAAATAAAGTTTGTAATACCATTTATTCCAACTGCAAACGGCAAATGAATTAAATCCAATTAAATTTACTGAAAACTGTAAGCGGATATGGCCAACTTTTGTTTACCAAAATCAAAAATAAATATAAACCGAAATCTGTCACACAACGAAAGCAATTTACATCAATCAGTGGAAGAGGTGTAGCAAAAATGTTTAATGTTAACGATGATGGCCGGAAATACTTTAACATTCTGTGCATATTTCTGGCATAAATTGGCATACCAGATATATGTATAATGTTTTGCAAAAATTTAATGAAATTACGCACACATTTAAATCACTCAAAATGCGGAATGACAAACGCACACTTACGGCTACCTACCGATTCAGGGATACTCGTGCCAGGCAATACTATATAATACCAAACAAAAACAACTGAAAAAGAGTCGAAACGAAACGAAACGATACGACAAACACTCGCACAATGGCTGGGAAACAAATTACGTTGAAATTTCAACAATTTGCCATAAATTGAGACAACAAGGCACAAAAAGCCAAACAGCCAACCAGTCAGCACCGCAAATGTACAGTAATTTTTTGCCACCAACAATGGCTCACACACACACGCACGCACATACTCACACGCATCGGTTACGCATACGCAACGTTGGCCGTAAATTTATTTTTTTCCTTTCGGGGAATTTCGAGTGCAGTCACACACTCCACTCCACACTCTTTGTTGGAGGGAAAAGTCATTTCAATAATTGCAAAACCACAAATTTACTACAACTCGAAGCGGTTATGGTCACAGTTCTCACTGCTCACTGTTCACTGGTCACTGGTCACTGTTCTCCAGTTTCCCGAGCTGCCGATGGTCATTGGGTCCGGTTTATATCGCAGCGGAGTGGACCGCAAATACAAATCCCTTTCGGCAGACAAGGGGGCATAGTTTTTGGGACCTCACACACTCACAACACACACACTGACAACACCTACCCGCAATGTGCATGCCGGAGTGAAAATAAAAATATCTGAAATGTTTCTCATTTGCATGTCCTGCGGGGCCTTGGGCCGGGGCCACGACACGACCGCAAAACCAAAATAGTTCCAATGGACATAAAATGTCAACAGCAGCAACAACACCAGCACCAACAGCATCAGCAACTGGGAGCGGGGACGGGAGGAGGAGGAGGAGGAGGTGGAGTCACAGGATCGGCCGGACAACCGCAGGCTGGGGGCCTCAATCAACTGCTGTTGAACGGAAATGAACGCATGTTAACAACACCAGCAACAACGGGTGCAGGAGGAGCGGGTCCCGGGGCAGGAAGCGGAAGGGGTACGACACCAAGTGGCAAAGCCGGAGTATCCCACAATGACAAAATGGCGTCAGTCAGCAGAAATGTCAACGGAAGTTGCAGCAACCACAACAGCAGCAGCAGCAGTAGCAGCAACATCAGCATCGGCAACAGCCATCCCATAAACAAGCAACATCAGCCGCAGCCGCAGCAGCAACAACAGCATCAGCAAATGCCAGGTCCTGGCCCACCTCCTCCGTGTCACCGCATCACCTTGGGGGAGTGCAGCCTCAATGGAATGGACAGCTTCGCAGCTCCGGCACCTCCAACAGCAGCCGGGAACACACCGCAAGCGCCTCAGGGAATGGGATTGGGCATCGGAATGGGAGTGGGAGTGGGACAGGGAGTGGGTCTGGGAGTATGTCCGGCAGGGGTACCCGGGACCGGAGCACTAACACCCCTGGGAATGGGCCAACAGCCCAGCCAGTGTGCAAACTGCTGCCAGCCAATTTGTGATCGCTACATCATGCGCGTCGTGGAGAACTCCTTCCACGAGGGTTGCCTCAAGTGCACCGCCTGCTCGCTGCACCTGGTCCACTCCTGCTTCGCGAGGGAGGGCAAGCTCTACTGCCGCATCGACTACGAAAGGTGAGTCCAAATGGGGTGACTCCGGTGACCTCTGTGTTCACTGCACAAAATTACGTAGGATTCTACATTTCAAATTTAGAATCTATAAGTAAAATTATACAATAAAATTGTATATAGTAATTGTATTCAATTCAAAACTATTCATTTAAACAGCTAAGGTCTACATTAATTTTTATCTATAGATTATATAGTTTGCAATAAAATCTTTTTAAATAAATGGCGCTATTAAAAGTATCAAAGCTTATCAAAAATATTTTTTCAAAAGAGGAATTACGTTTAGACCATGAACTATATATTAAAAAATTTGGAAGTCTTGAAGTACTTGCACTCTACAATATCATTAAAATTTAACAAATAGCTAAAATTTAAATTGTATTTAATTCAGAACTTACAAAATATTAAATACATTTTTGGTTGAGTCTTTAACTATTCGCTTACATTGTAACATATGCAACTTTATTAAATCAGAGATGAAAAACTTTTCTTCAAATATTTCTCCTTAATTAAAATTAATTTTACTATTAACTATATAAATCGAAACTTATCAAGAATATATTTTTAAAAGAGAAATCCATTTTCCACCATAGACTTTACATCCGCAATCGTTGCCTTGGCTGCGGCCATAAAATCGCCTCCGATGAACTGGTGATGCGATGCCATGAGAACGTCTTCCATCTGAAGTGTTTTGCCTGCGTGGTCTGCGGAGTGCTGCTGAAGAAGGGGGAGCAGTACGTGGTCAAGCAGGGACAGCTCTTCTGCCGCTTCGACTACGAGAAGGAGGTGGAAATGCTGCAGGGCTACGGTGAGTTGATGGCTCCGCAATGCTCCGAATGCAAAATGCTAATCGTAACCATGACTAGATTTCTATGGTGATGAGCTCTTTCCGCCCAAGTTGGATGGAAGACGTGGACCCAAGAGACCGAGGACCATATTGAACACCCAACAGAGGCGGGCCTTTAAGGCCTCCTTTGAAGTGTCGCCCAAGCCCTGTCGCAAAGTGAGAGAGAATCTGGCCAAGGAGACTGGTTTAAGCCTAAGGATCGTTCAGGTGAGTGCTGACAATAAAATTAGTTTTCAGGACGCCTTGCACATTAACTTTAAAATATTTTGTATTTTATTTTTACCCACTTGCCCCTCAGGTGTGGTTCCAAAACCAGCGAGCCAAGGTCAAGAAGATACAGAAGAAGGCCAAACAGGAGCCGCCCAGCAAGGGGGCCAGCGACTCCCAGGACTCGCAGGAGTCCCTGGACAGCAGTCTGGCCACCAAGATCAAGGACGAAGCCCACAGCGACAGTGAGTCCCAAATGGAATCCCCCTACTCCACAGCTTCCGAAGGACTGACCCGAATCCGATGCACCATTAAGGACGAGCAGGAGCAAGTGCCCTTCAACTGCATGGAGACAAATAAGGGTAAGTAATAGAAAGATACATTAAATAAGAAATAAAGAGCTAATTTAATAACCCACAGAAAACTGCAACAAAAATAGTGAACCCATATTGAATACAATTTTGGGACTGAGTTATGCCACCTTCCAACAACTTATGGGACCCTTCGCCCAGACGCCCATGATCAATCCAATAGACCGGCTATATAGCATGCAGAGCTCCTACTTTCGGCCGGAGGAGCTGCAGGCCTACGGGGAATGCGGCGTCAAGGATTCCATGGATCACTAGGAAGGGGGGGTCCTTCGAGGCCAACCGAATTTTAAGCCCAAATCAAAATTAGACCTTGTAAAATAAAAGAATGTTAATGTGCTAGCAATCGAACTTAAACACCCCGAGTAAAGTAGACCATGACCTCCTCCTCATCCATCTCCCTCTCCTCCTCCCCGGAAGCTGCACCACTTGCGCAAGCAACCCACTTGCACCACCATCTCAGTGACTCTGCAGGTGCAGATTCGAAATTAGTTCCGCTCGGTTGATAGGCACAAAGCATTTGCCACAGCAGTCGCAACCCCGCCGGAATGGAAATCGGAATGGGTATGGGTAAGGGTATGGATGCGGGCCGGAGGACGTGGATGTGGCAACGGGAATGGGCGTAAAATGCCGATTCGCTGTGCTTATTTCAAAGGATCCATAGCCGTAGCCGTATCCGGATCCATTCGCATCCGTATCCTCCTCACGATGACGGCGACCGTTTGACATCGCCGTGACATGCGAGTGTCGCAAATGCCACCCCACACACCCACAGGACTTCTGATGGGCATCCTGCATCCTGCTCCTGGCTACGCGACAGGAATGCATCGGCATCCCATCGAACAGAAATTAAAGCATTTATTCGATAGGCTCATTGGCGGGGTTTTAACTGAAATTGTCGTTGTTAACAAGAAATTGATCCAATTAAGTTGAATGTTAGTTTTTGAATAAATACATTTTTAAATCTCTATTATTTTCTATTCTTGTTTAATAACAAGACATGTTTTAATTTTTAATTTATTTATTTTTAAATATTAATATCGATTTTAAGATAGATTTTTAAATTTTCATTTAGATGGATTTAAAGGAATTTAAGTATTAAATCCATTTTACTCAAGTTTGATTGATTAATTATTATTTTCTATTGTTTAATTTTATATTTTCCAGTTCAAATTTTATTTAACCTTGATTGTTAATATGGATTTTAAGAAATATGTGGTGTTAAATCCATTCTACCCAATCTTGACTTCCCGAATTAATGTAATCCGTTTAAACATCTTTATCTCAAAACAAACTTTAAAAGCTGAAAGAGAAAACACTTGGCCAATTTGGGCCGCTAATTGATTTTCAAGGAACTGCAACACGTGTTTACACAACTCGACGCCGGTCCAACCCCTCGAAGGAAACCCCATACCCATACCCTCACCCACATCCACATCCACACTCCCCCCAGTCACCCTCTAAAGCACCGAACAAGTTCAGGCAATTTGTCACAATATGTGTCACATTAGCCACAGCAATTGTGCTTAAACGTCACCGTCTCGCCGGGTTCCGGTTCTCCAGTTCTTCAGTCCTCCGGCACGCCGTTTATCCAGTTCTGTTAGTTCCTCGGTCGTTTCCCGGTCCTTTTCCTGCTGTCGTCATCGTCATCAGGACCGCTAACCAGATTAAACCCCAATCGCGACACCGATACGGCTAAGGATATCCTTCCAAGGGATGATTGGTGGTAGGGGTCGTTGCTGCAAAAGTGGGCAAACAAAGAGCCAGGCCAGGCCTCAACCACCACCAACGAGGAATCTGCACCCACCCCATCCTCATACCCATATGCCCCTGCCACTTTTAGTTACACGCATTAACAATGCCCGTAAAAAAGAGATCCGATTCCGATCCAGTGTCCGCATCATTAATCAAAAGCGTACAAGGCCAAACAAGTGCAAGGACTAAGCGGCGCAACAAAAAAAATGGCCAAGTGAAATCCTGGCTTTTGCGATGTCCTTCCGCACTTAAGCGCACCACTTGCACCACATTCGAGCCACCCAACCACGTGCTATTTTCCGAGTGATCTGTTTCCGCTCGTAAAGTTGTAAATTACGTAATTAATTACGGCTGCGAGGATGGCGACGGTATTTGAGTTGTTAAACACGGAACTTAAAGAAGAATTTCCGGGGTGATAACCTCTTAAATAAAGTCAACAGAAATATAAGAATTGTTTTATTTTAAAAATTTTGCATTAATTTTTTCTTCTAAATTTCTTTTTTATTTGATGAAATACTACCTTCATTGTTCCTGCATTATTACCCAACATTTTTATTTCGACGCTATAAAATATAAAAAAACATTTAAAACTCCGAATCATAAACTTTTTCCTCACTTGTTATTCAACAATATTGTAGGCCTTTTAACATCAGTATTTTCCATATAAAACACCGATTTTAAAGACCCCTAAAAGCTTTCCAAATTGCGCAATGATTATTATGGGGAAAATCAGGCAACGAAAGGCTTTTAAAATTGAATCAGTTTCAGCATCCCGTTGACAAAAGTTGATTTTCATATGGTACTTATGGATTTCCAGCTCGTAATGTTTCATTGCCATTTATGTAAACAATAAAAATCAAAAATCAATTTCTTATACCCATAAAAGAGTATCGAAATACCCTCAGTTCCCCAAACAATGGCAAATCGCACAATCAACAAAGTACAATTCGGATAAATAAATGTGCATTTCGGTTTTATTTTCTTAGGGCGCCTGTCGACATGTTGACAAAGGCCAAATTGCCAATATTGGCGAAATCGCGGTGGTTTGCGAATAATACATTGCATTTTGGGAGACAAATTTGAAAAATAATAGTGCGATTCTGTGGGAAATAAGTGCGTGGGAAGCAAGTCAACTATTGAGTCGAAATAAAAACAATATTGTGCATTTATTTGAGTTGGTAGTTTTGGGTAGATGAAAACATTAAATGTCTTTTGATAACATCCATATATTTTTAGGAAAATGTAACAATTTCAATAGATTTTGTAATAAATTCTCCGAATTATAAATATTACACAATTTATAAGAAAAGGGTAAATAAAAAATGGACACTTAGGTCAGGAAATATAATATTTTTCTTTTTAGTAGGAGTTTGTGAATTAACATATATGGAGCAATTTTTGGAAAAATAAACAAAAAAGTGTTGTTAAGATATTTTTTTAATTTTTTATAAAATATTGTTAATTTTAATATTTTTAAATGGTTTTTAAAAATTTAAAAAGGCAAACTCACTACATACTCGTATATGCGAGTCCATGGTAAGGAAACTTTTTCACTTAAAATTGTGTATATAGTTTTTCGGATTATAAACAAAATAGAAAAGTGTAATTTTAAGGATATCTTATAATTTCATATAAAATATTGCCAATTTCAATAATTTCAGTAGTTTTTAAAATTGTACAAAGGCAAGTTCATATGTACGGGTATGTGTATGAATCCATGGCAAGTGCAGATTCTTTGGGATAAACTTTCCACTTATAATTATGTAAATCGGTAGCCATGAACACGAACACCACACCGCAGAGAGCCGCACACAAATTGTCGAGCAGCAGATGTCACTCGTAGTTGGCCTTTTCCTGACCAAGCAGTTCAAAGAAGTCACTTGCGACAGTTGTTTGGCATCATTGGATGAATCCGGATGGCTGGGGTTGGGGTTGGGGTTGGGTACTTTGCGGTGGATGGGTGGGGGTCGGATTGGGGGCAATCTAAATGCAAATGGACGGCCAATGACTAAATGTGAGCCGCTGGCCCAAAAAGCCACAAAGCCATAACCAGGAATCTCTCGCATAATACAGCCACGGGGGAAATCGAGGGGGGAAAAGGGTAAATGAGATGGCCAGGACGAGTCACTCAATGTAGTTTTTGCTGCATGTGTGTGGGTGTACGTGCCACGTAAGTGTTTGAGTTCGACATTTGGCACAAAATTCATAAATGCTAATTTCAACACATTGCGCACACGCTACAAATATGAATATTTACCATAACTACGCAAACAGACGCACGCACACAAACACCCTCAACAAATCGACTTCGATTGCCTGGGATCCTTGAAAAGGCAGCCAGGACCTACCTCCCAAACCCTTCCCCCTGCCCCTCCCCCAGCCCCTCCCTCTTCAACGCCAAACAGCATGGCACTTGCCTTTATCGACCAACACTTTGCTTCGGTTTCAACTTCACTCGGGTTCGGGTTTAATAAAATCCTTTTGCAAAATGAAGCAATTGTGCATTTCAGCCTGCTGCTGCCTTTTGTAGATACAAATGTGCACTCTAAAAAAATGATTCAAAAACTATGAACTTTTCCGGACAAAATTTTTGAAATTCATTATATTTTTAATGGAATATGAAGATGTCCCCAAAAAAACCCTTCCCGTTTTTTAAATTCGTTAAAATTGCCCAATAAAATATTTTAAAAAATCTTTTTTTCAGCAATTCTTTAGATTATTTATGTATTACTTATTTATTATAATTTGTATTTAAAATAATTTAAAGAACTTTGACTTTTTGGTTTTTGGATACAATTTCGTAGTTCTTCGAGAAAACCGGAATAATAAAATTTGTTCACCACTTCCTTAATTTATTTGTAGATCACTAATTTTTGTATTTTTTTTGAGACTGCCATATTTTTCCTCACTGCACAAATGTGAGTACCAATGGCTGCGAAAAGGATCTGGGTGAGATGGTTCTTCGCCTGGCAAATATGCGTCAAAATCGCACAGACGCACAGTTTTTGAATGCCAATTGGAGACAGAATGGGAATGCATTACGTGCATAGGCATAGAATAGTCTATATTTGTCTACTTGATGCCACAGATTGAGATTGGATTTGTGTGCTCCCTCGATGCGGGAGAGGAGCCTGGAATTGTAATTGGCCACTTGGCTGCTACTGCCGACTAGGGCGCCAGTTGCCACTCTTCGGAGATTCCCAGGGACTACCAATCCCCAATCGTGGGAGCACACTTGCCCGTTAAATTGGAAATTTCTTTCAATTGAGCTCGGCCACCACATTATTAGTTCAAACTTGGCCGGGCCAGGCGACTAATGAGTTTCTAATAGGCCTGAAAGTGGACCCCACAAAGAGTCTTTCGGCCCTTGAACAGGCATCTAATGAGAAAAATTGTGGAAAGGAGCATATGGACCAGTAATCAGCATTTAAAAGTTCAATATTCAAATTATCTAGAATATTTGCCTGAATTACCTACAGAGCATTGGCAGGTTTTACTTACCAAATGGAGGTAACTTTTATTAAATAAGGTATATCAAATATATAATCATAAGTTCCTTCACTTAAATATATTTCAAAGAAACTTCATTTTCCAAATCATTCCTCGGAAATCATTTATGTATTTTTGATTAGCTTCTCCTACAGAAATTAATTGTATCTGCATTTACTTTTAGATATCTGCCTTGCTGGTTTTGTTCAGGATGCGAACAGGCGAAATTTGAATTGCAAAGCTCCGACAGCTGGTGAATCGAAATCCTACTATGTATGATACCCCAATCCATTCCTCCCACAACCCCATGCTCATCATCGCCTTTGCCTGCTGAGTTTGGCAGGCGAATCTGCAGGATCTGAATCTGAATCCGAAACAGAAACAGAACCAGTTGACAGGCCCAGACACCAAAGGGGCGTAGTTCAAGGCAATGAATGTTTGCTTCAGCTCCAGCTTCAGCTGGATGAAGATTGACTTTCGAGAATGCCGGTGGCCAGGCAAGGTGTTGCCTGATCCGAGAACCCAAAGTCGAATGCAAATGAGCAGCAACCGAAAGCAGAAGCCGGAGCAGGAGCAGGAGTCGTTTAATATGCAAATTTCGTCAAACATATTTAAAGGGAAATTTAACTTGTTCGAGTTGCTTGCTGCAACATTTTCATTGTCTTAATTTTGGCAGAAAAAAAAAACGAATGGGAAATCATGCAAAAATAGGAAAATGCATTGCATATTTTAGCATATGACTGGAATGCTTGTTATTATGCTGCCAATAAAGCAAACAAAACAAAATAAATGAATATATAGCCAACATCAAATGGATGCCAACAGTACGGATGAGTGTTCTAAGTGGGTGAATCTACGCACACACACACTCGCACTCACTGAAAGTCGCGAGCATGTATTAAAAATATCTTGCAGATACTTTACTTGAGTAGCTCAAAGCAAGAAGTTGAGCTCAACGCCACTAGAAATCGGCTGCATGCGGAAGAAATAAGATGTTGGCTGCAGCCGCTGGAAAAAATGTTTTTATTACATTTCGCGCGCGTATTTTTCGCTACTCACGAAATACTTGAAAAGCACCACCCGAAGGAGAGGTATGAGGTATGATTCCTGGCCCCGGTAACAACCGCGATACCCCCAACCTAGCCGAAAAAAACAAAACTCCATGTTGCCCCACCCCCAGCAACAGGGAATAAATAAATAAAAACAAATAAAAAACGACAAACATCTCAGTCACACTCACGAACAAAGCCGCGCGCATCAAAGCGTATTCACAAGTGGTCCTGGTCCCGGTCCTGGATCTGGTCCTGGTTCTGGTCCTTTGCGCCTTACTGATTTTCCAAAGGCTAAAGGATATTTAGCCAGCAGTCAGTCCCTCGATTTTCTTTCCTTCTTTTACGCTAAGGCCGCTGAAGGAGTTGTCTAGGAAACTTTGCTGCGAGCTACTCAAGTCGCTGCTCAAGTTGTTGGTTCTGCGAGCACAAGAAGCTCCTGCAAAGGAATCATCCCGAAAAAATGCCAGCGAAAAAATTAAATAGAAAATTGAATAAAATGCTGAGAATAAATAAAACGAAACCCGATACTTGCCAATGCCCTTGTCGTGGATCGGATAGTTAAAGAAAGCACGATAAATATGAACTGCGGATGCGGGAATTCGAAGCTCACGGGTTTCCAATGGCATTGCTTATTTTTATCTGGATTTAAATAGAACAAGTAAAGATTACAGATTAGGAAAGTATTTTAGAAAATAATTGTAAGCCAATTAAAGTAATCGTAAATATGAATAATAGAATATTCAAAATTAATTGAATTCTTATAACTTTCTTGTTTTTATACATGTTCATAATTAGCAGATTCTAAATTTTGTAGTATTTAATAGAACAAGTAATGGTTTAAGAAAAATAAAATTAAAGTATTACATGCACAATTAATTAGTAAAAATATTGGAAACTAAAGGAAATATAATAAATTCACATATCTTTCTTGTTTTTACACATCTTAATACTAAGCAGATTTGAATATTTGTAGATATCTAAAATCAACAAATGTCTTTTTATTGATTGAGCATCTGAGCGGATGCAATTGAAAATTAAAAATACAAATAAAAATTAAGGGAAGCGGTTTTTGGCAACCAACAAAAGCCCTCGAGAGACCTGTCGCCATTTAATACAATTTTCCAGCAGGCTCTCCTGGCTGTGCTTCCTTTCATTTACCCCTCGTCGAGGATTCCCCATTCGCGGGTTTGGCTTTGGTGTTTGGTCTGCGCTTTTCTTCTCTTTTTTTTTAATACAGATTATGTTTTCATTAAATTATGGTAGCTATGGTTACTTTTATACAATCCAAAGCTACTTCAAACGCGAGAGTGGTGCGTGCGAAGCAGTTGCGACCCGTTGCCGCCGCAGACTCCGCCCCTCCAGTGCCAGGACCTCCTCCTTTTTTTCCAGGAGGCAGGACACCCCAAGAAAACGCCGGCGAAAAGTATTCGCATAATAGAAAGCACGGTCTGGGGAGGAGGAAAGGGAACTGGGAGTGGAACAAAGGCAGAGGGTAGTCGTAGAAAATCGTAGTTTATTTTTATTACATTTACTCGTATTCCAGGACTCCCATTTGGCTCGCACATTCGTATCCATGCATTTGCATGCATCCCGATCGTGACATGTGCGAAACGGTAGCTGTATCTTCTCATACTCTGGTTGAAGGGATTACAGTTTTTGTAGATACTTATCACGCATAGATGACATTATTTTCTATTCCATAAGTTATGAAATAAATGTCAGATACAATTGAATTAGTATATTCATTATGGACTAGTGGATACTATCAGATCAGAATAAATAAGGAAGTGCCAAAATATATTTAAATTATGGGTAGCTTTTACTTGGTTGCAATTTAATTATTGTTTATCCTTACACTTTTTTAAATATAGTATTTACCATAGTTCAACATTTTACAATGTATAAAAAATAAATTAAAAAAACATGAAAACATTGAATACTATTCGATCAGAGAAGTAAGGTAATATATTACTACATTTAAATACAGAGAGCACTTAATTTTGTTATTATTATTACTAACAAATTTTTTACTAAAATGTTTCATAAAACCCAATTTGGGTTTAATCACTTATTAAAACGAAACTTTTTTTCATTACTTGTTTATTATTTGAATAAAATATTCTAGAATTTTATAATGTAAATAATTTTAAGAAACAATAATTATAGGAAGTGTTATAAATAAAAATTATTTTTTAAATATTTTTCTCAAAAATATTAATTATTAATCAAATTTATTTCTAAGATTTCCAGAGTATTCTAAAGCCAGTAACAAACTTTCTTTATTTTTCCGGGCTAAATTGACACGATGCGTCCCTTTCTGGGCGAGCGTGTGAGAATCATTCCTTCTGCTTTTCACTGGTGTTGCTGTTAGTGCGGCACGTACATTTATTACTTTTGCCTTCCCTTTTTCGTCCTTACACATCCTTGGGAAAAAGTGCGAGTCGCCGTCTCCGTCTCCGTCTCCTACAGATGCATGCAAAGCGGTTTTCGTTTTTTATTGCGAAAATGTAACGTGCCGCATGCGAATTGGTTGCTTTGACTGGATCCCCATTTTCCGACCATCCCGTTTTCCTCTCATACCAGGACATTCCCTTCCCCTCCCAGGAACAACGCGAAAAAGTCGCTCCGGCAGCCTTTTCGGTACCGCCATCACTTTTAATGTTAACTTTTTCTGTGCCCCACTTGCGAGGGAAATATGAAAAATATTCGTAATAGAGTTGTTTGAAATGTACAATAAGCATTCAAGTGGCTTCGCCGAATGCCGGGGACGCGAGTATTCCAAGGGGATATAGTACAGGGGATTGGGGCTAAAGGAGGGGCCCTTGCATGCAAGTAACGCGGAAAACGGGAAGTGACGTTAATGTGGAGACGGAACTTCGTCGAGAAGCTGACTGAACAATTATGGGACACATATTTATTTAGCTTCTTGAAAAAATAATATAAAAATTAAATATTAATTTGAATAATTCAAATTTTTGTGAAAAACATATGTTAAATCGATTTAATATCCCAGGCATTAATATAAAATATGTAAAGCCTGGAAATTATAAATATTAAGTGATTTTACATGACTTTGAAAATAAAAAAATATATTTTATAATATCAAAAAATATTTTAAACTTATTAAAGATCTCAGAAATAAATTCAAAATATTTATTATATGGTTATGTACATTTGTTTATATTTTATTCAAAATAGAATACAAAACAGTTTCAATGTTTTCAACCCTTTGGTTGTAGTATTGCGTATACGCCCCACTGTCTTCGCAGGCAAGACACCGAAACGACTCACATCCATCAGGCTGGCTCCATCAGGTCCTTTCACCGTTCCAAAGCAATGCATCCTTGCCATCTCCCAGTTACATATGAAAAAGTTCACTCTGTGACGGTGCAAACGAGAGATACGAGTGGGGAAAATTTTTAATAATTTCTGCATCTCCGGCGCTGTGAATGAAAATGGTTGCTTTGATGGCGGCACTAGCAATAGCAATAGCAGTAGCAGCAGCAGCGTAACTAACAATACAACTTTTTAGTGCGAAGCGGCGACGACAAAAATATGGACACATATGAAGTCATAAAGTCATATTAACACGTACGAATGCGCACAGGATATTAATGTGCAGTGCACCATGATTCCTCACATATGAGATAGACATGGTTTTTATGCCCCAACTTGGCCAACTTGGTCCTGTCCCGTCCCATCCCCATTGCTAATATAATTTCATATATATTGTGGTTAAATTTTCCCACCGGCTATGCAGATGCAAAAGGAAATGAGCTTCCGTATTTTTTTCGGCACTTTCTCACAAACGATTTTATTTCGCAAAACTAATTTCAGCCTCGGGGCAACGAAAAAGTATGCAATGCACCAAAAACTTTATGAATTACAGCCGCGGTAGCTGAAAAAACAATATCAAGCAAACAATCCCATCCGCTGACCGCAGGCTTTGGCCTGCACAAAACGAAACGCATTCGAAATTGTTTCTCGCTGTTTTTTAAACAAATTCTCTGGGCCCCATCCTTCCCTCAAGTGCTCCGAGTTCTCATGGGGCACTCAAAGCGATTCAGTCCGGTTGGGGGTTTTTTCAATCATTGACTTCTTGAAAATCGTTTTCGAAAACGGATTTTGGACAAGTGGACAGGCCAATGGAATGGAAACCCATCGAGGCGAGGTGGGACTTGAAAATTTTTAAGAAATAAATATACGATGTTCATAAGATGTAAAATATTTATCAAAAATGCAATAGTGTCTGAGTAGAACCAATTATCTGATACCCAAAAACAAGGATCATAAGTACTAAAACTAGTATTCTAAACAAAGATTTAATAATAAATTATTTACCTTCGAATGACATGAGTTTATGTTTATTTAAAAAATTAGATTAATGTCTGACACCCAAATAAACGATCATAAATACTAAAACTAATGTAAAAAAATATTCTAAAAAATTTTTAACTTCCAATAAAATGGGTTTATGTAAGAAAAATTATTTATTTTAATATTAAAAAAGTTAGATGCAATGTTTCCTATTAGAATGTATATTAAACAATTTTTGTACCCGATTTATTATATAATTTTCCATGAAAATGATTTCATTAACAACAAATTGTTTCTTGCTATGAAATTTTGTAACAATTTTCTAATTTCACTTACATAATCCAGATAATTAATAAAAAAAAAAAATACATAAATTCAAATATTTTGTATTGGCAATCTCCCTTCAATCAACCCTCGTACAAAATTCTCGCAGTCACACACGCGATAGCCGTAACCACAAATGGCTACCAGCTTGGCTGGGGGGTAGGAGTTGGAGTTGGAGTTGCAGTGGCAGGAGCAGAGTCCACGAGTGGCTGGATGGGGTGGTAGGAGACCGCGAGGCCACTTGTATGGCGCACAAGTGGCGGTGCCAGCGGCTGGAACTGGCTGTGCGACTGCAGGATGGCCATCAAGCGCCACCCAATCGCCATCCAATAAATTGCCGGGGCCCCAGGCAGGAGCGTGTCCGATGGCAACCAACTGGAGTTGAAATTGGTCAAAAGTTTAACATATTTGCGTGTGTGTCGGGGGTTGGCATCTCGCTCTGGTCGTTTTTGGCGCATTTTCGGGGAATAAACAAGTCGTGACCCCCGCCACACCAGATGAGCTTTTGTTCCCGTCGAGTGCCTACACTCCTGGGGCCCCGGAACACCCCACCCTAGTTTTAGTTGCTTCACCGGGGTTTTAATCGTTTAATGAAATCAAACATAAACTTAACGATTGCTTAAAACAAATTAAAGACTTCATTTTGTTGGTAAAATAAATATAAAAGTAATCAACTTCACTAAACACAATTCAACAATAACTCGATTACGTACTAAATAATAAATAAATAATTAAACTATAAAGCTAACAATAAAAATATTAAAGTATTTGTGCGGAGAATCAACAATTAATAACACCGCTCCACTAGATGTTCATAAAGTATATTTTACTTCTAGCTTTGGGTTACTCAGGTAATCCAGGTAATTCATATTTCGATTTCATTTTACTTCACTTCAATATTTAACTAACTTTTAGCTAACACATTTAATTTAACTACAGGCTAGACTTGTGCTTTAGAGTAGAGGTACAGAATTGTTGCTGTCGAGTATGTATTCAATAATCTCATAAGGAACGTATTACGACTAAGGCCTCGAGGCGAAAGGCAGCGCCTAAGTTCTACCGCAGCATTGCAGGGCAAGTCACGGGTTTAACCGGGTCGGGTATTCATTATTTCGGCAATACCCAACAGCGCTCTAGTTAACAATCTAATCGGGATAGTATAAAGGCGTCGTCACACACAACCGTACGAAAGCTTTGACTAGCACTTAGAGATTCGAGTAAATGACTAAACAGCTCCACTGTGGGTGGGTGGCCCGGTAAAAGGAAGCCAGCCGGATAACTTTCCTAGCCTTTCCTAGCTTTGGTTCGCAGCATTGCAGTAATTGTTGCATTGTTTCATTGCAGCACACAGACGGCAGAGGCTCCGGTATATTGGTTATTCAACCGCCGACGCATTCCCTCCAAGTAAATGTCGCGACTGAACAAACCAGCAGCCAAAGGAATTCTGAAAGGGAAAACATTTATTTTAATTATGGGATCTATCAGAGGACAAATTGGAGAGCAAACATCTCAGTTTCTGCTTCGAACTTACGCATCGGTTCCCGCTCGAATCAGAGTCTTGAAGAGCGCCCACACTGGCTTGTGGTCCGAGGTAATTATCGATGGCACCGAGTCGTACAGCAGGCACTGGACGAAGGGCTGCGTGGGATTGGAAACACCTGGGACCAGCGTCTGCCTGCGTATTACCAGGCCCTGCATTTGGCGGTATTTATACAGGATGCGGTCCGTATAAGCGGGTGCCCGCTGCTTCGACGAGGTGTCAAAGTTCTGGCTACCCGGATCGTACTTGTACGTGGGCGGAAATGTGATATTGGCCTCCATAAATCCCCGGAAGGCGGCACCATCGGCCAGCACCGAGGACAACTGATCTGTATGCATGTAACCATGTGGCAGATGCGACGGCAACGGGAACTTTGTGTTCTGTATCCACTCCAGCAGCTTTTCGCGTGGCTCACCGAGCCGGAAGTTCAAATCGCCGCACCAGAACACATTGTCAAAGTTTTGGGTCACATCCTTGTTCTTGTGCCGCAGGTTGGGCAGATTACGAGGAAGATCCAGGGCATTAATAATCCGCTTCACATCCGATACCCGCTCTTTGACCTTCTGCTGATGCGCCGTCAAATGCGAGGTCACAAAGAGCATGGAAGTGCCAAAAAGGCAGAAGGAAATGGCCACCGCTCCCTTGGTGCGAAAGGCCGATCCCGTGCGCACCGACATCGAGGCATCCTCCGGTGCCGAGCAGTACCAGATGAGATCCCTTCGCATGTAGACCGCCAGGTGGAGCGTTCCCAGCGTGGTGGAGTGGAAGAGCACATGCGAGGGTCCCAATGTCTCCTGTATCGTAACCTCCCACTCGAAGCGATCGGGCGTCGATTCCTGCGTGCCCACCACCACGATGTCGGGTACGTGCTCCACATTGGCCGGCAGCACAAAGTCGTTTAGTTGCCTAATGGGAAAGCGATTGGTTAGAGATGGATTCTATTACCAAATTTTCCTGAAGTACTCACTTGGGCGGATGCTGTCCATTCATGTTCCAGGTGCCCACAAAGATGGTGACCTCCTTCTGGGGTAAAACCCGCGATAATTCACTGGGCCCGAGCAGGGAGGAGGATCCCAGCCTTCCATCCAGGTAGCTGCGTTCCCGCGCCTTCTCCGCAGGTATGAGATTCAAGGCATGCGCCGCCATCAGCGTCTGCCTGGCCAGATTGGAGCCCGATCCCTGGCGCTGCAAGGTCATGTTTTCGTGGGACATGAACCGCACTTCGGGCTGCTCCTGCACGTGATCGAATCCATCCGGTTGACTGGCAATATTCGGCGAGGACATGTGCTGCGGCGTGGTGGCTCTCTTGATGTCCCCGGGCTCTTCGGCGGCACGCAGTGGAGGCAGCTCCTGGCCAGGTGGATACAGTTTCAGTCGCAGCCTCGAACGACAGGCGGACACTGCAATGGGATGGATGGGGGAGCGATGCTGCAGGCTCTCGCTCCTCACCACCGAAGCACTGGCCGCTGCACTGCTGCACTGGGCAAAGAAGCTCTTGCTGGCCACCGGCGACTCTGGAGCACTGGCGCACTCGCTGGAGGGTCGCGGACGCTGCGAGGATCCGTCGCTGGAGTGCAGAGACACCGAGTTGTTGTCCACCATGCTCCAGCTGAGCGAGAGATTGTCCCGTCGCAGCACATTATTGCTGTCCGGGATGGAGTTGTAGCGTACGGTGACCGGCGGCGTTAGCGGCTTCTTCTCCGCCTTGCAGCACAGACTGAACTGGTGGCTAAACCGGTTGTGGTTCGGTGAGCGGTGCTTGGGCGACTTGCGTCGCATCACTACATCGGCTCCCCCATCGCTCTGGGAGCCCGCATCGCTGCTGTGGCGATGCGAGTGGTTCTTGGTCTTCGAGGACGGCGGCTTCGTCCGCCGATGGAAGCTGATCAGGCCGCTGTGCGACTTCTCCAGCGGCAGGGTTTGGCTCTTGTGATTGCTGTTGTTGTTGCTTACATGGTTGCCCACCGGGGGCTCAGCCAAGGACGCCTTGGCAAAGCTCACATCGTACTGTCCGCATGCGGAAACGGGTCTTCGAGGCTGTCCAGGGGATTCGGGGGTCACGGGATGAGGCTCCACCTTGCTGGGTCGCTTGCTCAGTAGCCCGAAAAGGGAACCCGCCGATTTGTGTCCTGACCTTGGGCTGCTCGTCGAGCTGGTTATCCGCTCCTCACTGCCCGCCGTGCTGTGCTGCATGCTGATTGATCTCCCAGAACTGTTTCCAACCGCTAACTGGGCATGGGCATCACGCGCGCTTCTTTTGTCAACCAAATTCCGGCTATCCGGGGCATCAGCTCATTGTTTTATGCGATTCCTGGCCTCTGCCCCTGGCTCCTCACATCAATAGTAATGCCAGACGACGTCATCGAGCAATGCAAATGCGACTTTGCTCTGCTCTTTTTTTGTTGGCTTTTGGCTTGCCCCAATGCAAATTATTTTGGGCCCGGCGATGACGACGACGAGGAAATCTGGCTAATTGGGTATGGCGTGCTGCAAGATTTTAATGAATGCAAACGGTTAGCTGGGTCGTGTTCACCTCAAGGGTGCAATTCACCCACTCACCTGAAGGAGTCACCGAGGGATCACGGAACGTGTGTGTTTCTATGGTCTGTGCCTTGAGCCTGGGAAAGGAGCTGAAAGGGATTCAGAAAATCAATACACATGGCGACACCCCCGCGAGAGAAAGTAATAAAAACAAAAACGGGGTGGGATGGGTGAGGAACAGAGGGTGGGTCTGGTCGTGGGTCCCGGGGGGGAGGTACATAAGTGGATGGCGGAGGGTGGAGGGATGAGGGTGCTCCGACGACGACGTAACAACATTGGCATGCTGCGGCGCCCACACATCCGTATATCTCGGCATCCGAACGTCTGAGATTCTCTGGGATCGAGAGATTTATAATTAGCAGGCCATTGTTGCCCGCCAGCCAGCCATCAGCCTTGTTGTTGTATTGTTGGCCTACGACGTCGTGTTCTAGCATAAAAGCCACAACAACACTCGGAACAAGAACAACAACAATCAGAATAACAAGAACCACAACAAGAACAACAAGAACACCCTCCGTTCAAGTTCAGGTTCAGGTGCAGAGGAGATTCCTCTTCGGTTTGTGTTTGGTTTCCTGGTTTTTATGTCGCGCACTGTCCTACCTGTGTGACCCTGTCCTGCTGCTATGCTCCTCTCATTTATGTAATTCGCGTAGTTTCCGTTTTTAGCGGCATCGCGGGTTTTGGTTTTCCGTTGAGAGCGAACTTTGTTTACGGGGGAACAGAAATTGGAAAACGAACCAAACGTAGAATACGGTCACACCGAAAGCAAGCAAAGGAGTGTTGGGTAATATTAGATAAGTTATCGATTACTCCCATCTCTAGTAGCGTTTCGTTAAGGCGCCAAATGTTTACCCGTTAACTTGAATTGTGATTATGATAACTTGATTAGACTTTGTTATAGGAATTAAGTTAATAATGCGTTTGAGAAATAAGCAGGTTACATTTGGATTCCCGGTTGCGTCTAGTTTGGAATTCTCTCTAAAGCTGGGTTTCATTATAGTAGCAAACTTTAGCAAATTTAGTCTATGTAGGATAACATAAGAGTTCACATTTGCGCCAAATGTTTACCCGCTTATTTAAATTCTGAGCATGTTGACCTGTTCAGGCAAGTTTTGTGAAATAAAAGGAATTGGGAGCAAAGAATAAATAAAGAAATTAGGCGGTATCATTAGGCGCCTTGTGTGAAATTGTCCCTAGAGTTGCGATTTAATATATTCACAATTAATTTAAATTGTTATCATTTTGCGCGCATAGCACAGAACGGTTAACATTACCGATATCGGTACTTGGCTCAGTGTGACCAGTACCTGATTAGACAGGCTATGTTAACTTTAACAGTAACGGTGGTTTTGTTAACAGTATGCCAATGAGCTGGCAAAATACCAAACAAAAACCATAAATTTGTGGCATTTTTAAAGTGACCATCTTAGGGTCACTCTAAAAATCAGCAAAGTCTATATAAGCAACTTGCAAGCACTCAGAAAAAAAAAGTTGAGCGAAAAAAAAGCGATTGGCGAGCGGACGTCGGATTTTTGGATTTTCGCGGTACACAATTCACATTTGAACCGTAAATCAAACAAATTGCAATCGAAGAACACAGAGTGAAAGGAATTATTCCGACTCTTTAAAAAGCTATAATCTGAGGCAGATACCGGTCTTTCGATAGAGCAGAATTATTTGCAAGTTGGGAGCGGAAAAAGGCACGGAAAAAGTCACCATGGCGGCCCAGACGATCCTTTTCGACTTCACGCTGGACAAGGACAAGACCGTCGACGAGAAGCAGCGCCAGGAGGTGGCCAAGGTGCTGCGGAATGAGCTGGAACACGTTTTCCCCCAGCTGGAGCTGGCCTACACGATGGAATCGCCGGAGAATGGTTACTTTGCGGTGCTGCACGAGAACAAGGACACGGTAATTACGTGCAGGATCTTCCGGCACGGCCTGCTGACCCTCAACGTGGAGTACTTCCTGCCCGACGGCAAGGAGCCGAGCCTCTCCTTCGATGTACGTAGGAAGTATAATCTCCCTTTGCATATATATTTACACACATGTGTATATCCCAACCCACTCCGTATCATTCTGATTAAGATTGCTAAAGGGTTTGGTCAGACACCGAGCGTAATTGATTTTCCGCCGCACACGCTTGGGTGTGGGTAGTGAGTTGCATGGACGGGGGTGTGTCGCTTTTCGTTGTCCTTGCTCCTGCTCCTGCTCCTCCTCCGCCACCTCCTCTGACACTGTCTAGCACTTGGTCAGGGTCAGTCAGGCAGCCCAGCCTTTAACCCCAACCCAATCACCCAACAACCCAACTCAACCCTCTATTTAGTTCTATTATCTAACACCTCTTATCCACTCCACTCCACACCATCCGCATCTCACATGCCCCCAGCCGGGCTTTGCCTAGGTTAGCTTTGCTAGGTTAGTCCGCGCTCGCGATTCTGCCGCTTGTTTTGCACGTGGGTCCGTTTGCCGGTGGCTCATCATTGATTGATGCGCCGGGAGGCATAGGTTCTTATACAACAACTATGCGGAGGCATTACCTTTGAACTTCAGCAAGTAGTTGCTAAAAATATCTAACATTTTTAGTATACTTTCAAAGATATCATCCCAATTTTATATTTATTTGCGAAAGTAAAAAGTAAAAGTAAAAAAACAAAATGAAGAATTGCCCATGTATGCCTATAAATTGATAGACATACAGCAGCGGGCACATCATTAGTAATTGCACTAAAATGTACACTGTTTTTCCACAAAAATATTTTTAATTTTTTTCCAAAATTTTAATATATTAAAAAACAAATTTAGAGCATATAAAAACTATGCTTTTTATGCACTTAAAAAATATACAATATACAAGGCAAAAAAGTGTCAGCAAAATATTATTTTTTTTTACCAATTTGGATTTACAGACTTTTGAATTTATTTAGAATTTGATGGATTAAATCGAATAATTCAATATATTTAATCAAATATATATTATATTATTGTAGAAATCAAATTAGATTTTTCTTCTTTTTGCTTTAGTAGTATAAAATGGCATAAAAAGTAAGAATAATATAATATACAACTTTTATTTTTTTCAAAAGCTTTTAATAATTTTGTTGTTGGAATTATATTAGATTTTCCTCTTTTTGCTTCAGTATTAATACAAAGAATAACTTCGAAATGAGTTGACTATTCAAATTAATTATATACTTTATTGATGTTATATTTAACCCATAAGAGAAAATAGTATTTTTTTCGTATTTTATTACTAACCATAATAACTAGTTGCTATTATCTTGAGCTGGAGTGTTTTCTTCACGTCTAGCGGAACTTTCCTTATCTAGCCGGCATCGGTTTATGTTTTTTGTGTTTACGAGCATTTGCTGTGGGATTTGGGTTCGTGGATTTCGCAAGCAGCCTGTGTGGTGGTTAAGCCTTCTATTGTAATTTTCGCTATTTTGCAATACTTGCGCCTTGCCTGCACCCTGCCTGCACCCTGCCTGCACCCTCAGCGGCACATGCATATTTATATTGGCTCGCTACAAATTCCCTTTTGGTTTTGTTCACTTTCCTTTTTCATAAGTATCCAAATACTTGGGACTAAAAATAGTTTCGTTGGGCCGGGACCGGGGCTGCCTGTGTCGTCTGTGGACACTGGTGGTGTGGTGGTGGGCCGTTCGAAGAGTTCCTCGCTCCCCGCCGATTGAAGGTCACCTTCCATTATTTTTTGATTTATTCATCATGCCCCTGGCCCAGCCGCAGCAGCAGCAGCAGTCACACGATATCCATCCGACATTCAAGGACTCTAAATAAAGGAAATTACCATTGCAGACCATGCGCACAATGGAACTGATTTTGCGGCAAAAGTTTGATTCCGATCGGTCCAAGTACTTGCCCCCGATTAAGCGCGGTGGATATATCGATATATACATGACTAGCTCAGGTTGGTCCAATTTAATCCAATCAAAATACACAAAAAAAAAACCAACCCAGTTTAGTTCTTGCTAGTTAACATTTGCAATCAACTATTTACCCGTACTACTCTCACTTCACATACAACCTACAATATACAACCTATATATGCCGAAATTCTCTCTCAAAATTCCACTGCAGATTCTAGAACACCTGTGCAGTTTTTCCACTAGTTCTTTCCGATTGCCGCCACCGCAAAAAGCTAAAAAAAAAAACAATATTAAGCAAAAATAAATCCCCCTCATGACCATCAAACAGAATCGGCAAACTGCCTGGATCTCTGATTTTTTGGGCACTGTAAATTCATTCAGACGTCATGCCCACCAATAATTGGAAAAGCCTCGTACTGTCTGCACACTCCTACACACTCGGATCATGTTAGCCTATCGTTGCCCCCCAGTTGGGGGATTGCTCCTCTAGGCAGTTCCTGCATGCTAGTTTCCCAATCTATCAGAAGGTCTATCTAGCTTCTAGCAGTGGTGCCAATCTACTATTTATTTATTTTCATATTTATTCGATTAATAAGCAGGAGAATGTTTTTATTGATTTAAGCATTTAAATAATTAAGTATTCATCTTAAAGAGTCTTAAAACCAATGTAATTTAAATTGGTAAACAAGATAATTTAAGGAATATAAACTTATTTATTTCTTCAATTTTATTTAACTTTCAACGATTAACAATAAAACTAAGTCTGTAAATATGATTTAAGTTTTTGAAAAGTTTAAAAAAACCAATGAAAATAGTTTGATTTTGAAACTAAAAGATAAGTAAACCAGATTTTGTTCTTTGATCACCTAAGACTTTGGCATCACTGCTTCGGCATTAGCTTGCCCCACCTATTCTCGAGACTATTTTTAATTTGAATTACTTTTTATTTTCATATATATATATATTCAATCGACACTCGACCGATCCATCGATCATCATGAACAACCGCCGCCACAACATCTCCTGGACCGAATTACACCAAAATTGCATTGACAAAAATAATGTGAATAAATGTGTATAAATTATTGAACTATATACTTACGCCCCAACGCACATGTGTCACCTGCCCTCGCTCCTCGTCGTTCGTTCGTTCGTTCGCTCGCTCGCTCGATCGCCCTCATATATGGTACCTGAACTATCGACTATCAACTACAACAACAACACCTCCACCACCACTACAACTACAACCACAACCAACAACATCACGCTCAACTCAACCAAAAAAATATAAATTACAATACCCAAAGAGCGGTAAGAGCCTGGAGAAGGTCCTGGCCCTCAAGTTGAACTCCATCAAGGGCCAGCGGCTGCCGACGCTGAAGCGCGGCGACGTGCCCAGGTATTTCATATCGTCAGGTAAGGCAACCAGTTCCCATTTGGTTATCCATAACTAGAGCAACTACTACTACTACTCCTACTACTCCGCTACCATATGTACTCCAAAACCGTAATGTGTGTGAATCGTTGATCGAATGCCGCACCACTGTGAGATGAGCTGATGTTTTCGAGAGTTCGTTCTTCTAGCGGCACCCAGCATGATAGATCATTTCAGCCATTTTCCGTTCAGACCAATTTACTTACCTCTGTTTTTTTCGCATCTCCTTCCGGCTATCCTTTCGAGCATGCCTTGCCTACTTCCTTTGTGTGTATATTTCTTTGTTGTATGCATGCAATGTAATCCCGCCGCCTAACAATTGAGTCGAAATCAGTAACCTGTTATCATTATTAGTCCAACGTCCCATATTGAACCAACGAGGCATCACTAATTGAATCGAAATCTTTCGCAGATGAACGCATCATCGAGTACGACATCGACAAGGTGGTGTATGAGGCGCGTTCGCCCTTCCAGAAGATCCAAATCATGCACTCGAAGACCCTAGGCAACATGCTGCTGCTGGATGAGCTGCAAAGTAAGTAGCCGAATGCAAAGACAACAATTTACGGATTCATTCGCGAACGGTGTCAGGGCCGTAAATCGATATGCGGTGGATGGTGGATAGTGGATAGTGTATGGTGGTGATGTGCCTGCCGCACAAAAGGTCAGGGTCAAAGTGCCCCAAAGTAGGCAAATTGTATGTGACTTAAGTCTCGAACAATCGGAAACCTTGAGAATGTAGAAATTGTACGGTTCCTTTGAGGTTTTTTTTTCTAAATTTATTTTACAACGTTTTAAATGTGTAAACGAAATATTCCAAAGTAAAGCTTTAAGAATTACTTTTAAGAACAATTATTTTTGATGTTCTTCCCCATTTTATCTTCAAACTATATTAAATACGATATTTATAAAGTTTTCTTAGTACTTGAGCAATCGAAAACCTTGTGGATCTTAAAAATGTTTTGATTCCTTTGAGGTTTTCTTAATTTCGAAATTTATTTTGCAACATTTTCAATATTTATATGAAATATTCAAAAGTAAACCTTTAAGAATTACTTTAAATAATATTTATTATTCAAGAATTTCTAAAGTTTTTTAAGAGAAAGTTGCGAATTTACAAGTTTCGTTCATTCGTTTCGATGTAATACTAATAATTTTCCTTAAAGTACTTTCTAGAATTAAAGGTGACTTCAGAAATTAATAATTCTCTATTCCTCCTCCGCAGATATTGCTGAGTCCGACTTGATCTACACGGAGACGTTGATGTGTCGCGGTGTGGAGAACTACGAGGGCAAGGAGATTTGCATTTTGGGCGGAGGCGATGGTGCCTTGTTATACGAGCTGCTCAAGGAGAAACCGAAGCATGTGGTAATGCTGGAGATCGACGAGCTGGTGATGCAGGCTTGCAACAAGCACTTGAGCGTGATCTGCGGCGATGTGCTGGAGAAGCGCAAGACCGACCAGTACGAGATCATCGTGGGCGACTGCGTGGACTACTTGAAGAAGTTTATTGCGGAGGGCAGGAAGTTCGACTATGTGTTTGGGGATCTCACGGATATACCGATTACGGACACGCCCGTTGGAGAGACTTGGGACTTTATCCGCACCATCTTTGAGCACTCGTTCAAGGTGCTGAAGCAGGATGGAAAGTTTCTGACCCATGGCAATGGATCCACCTGCGTGGTGCAGTTGCGTTTGTTCGAGGAGCAGTTGAATCTCCTGAGTCCCAAGGTTAAGTTCAGCACCACCAAGGCCTTTGTGCCGTCGTTCATGGAAGAGTGGCTCTTCTACCAAGTGACCTTCGCCTGACAAGCTCGAGGGGAATCCTCAGCAGCAGCAGCAGCAGTAGCTACTTCCAGCCACACACCAGCATCACACAGCATCATCATCAGTCCCATTCACCAGCTGCACGCCTACACAGTCACTCTCCATGGGGCAGCAACAGAAGACGTCGACGGAGAGAAGGTTAGGGATAATGATAAGAAGAACGAGAACGAGAACGAGGAGCAGATGAAACCAAGGCGACGGCGTCGTCAGAAGCGAGTGCACTATCACCATGCCCTGGTTTCCTAGTCGAGCACAAGCTAACCCATCATCGAAATCATCTCGCATCTCCCAACAAGACCCAAACAAAAAGATATTTAAGCAAAAACTGAAGAGAAGGAAACACGCACTTCCAATGGCTGTTACTTACAATTGAAAACCAAACCAAATATTGAACCCAATTCGTTTACGCTTAAGTTAGGCTTTAGTTCCGTTTCTCGTCCACTGATTTCAACTTGAACGATAAAATTAAGTCAAAAGTACAACCTTTAAGCAAGGACAGGCTAAACTAAATCTTATGTACTCGTGTTTGTTTCTGAGTTACGCCAAAGCATAGCATCTTGGCAGAACTATTTGTAGTATTTTCGTATAACGTGTATATCTAATATGTAGAACATATATTTAGTTAACCATTAAAGAGCAAATTGTAGCGGATGTGAGCGAGTGTGAGGAGGTGTGTGAGGCAATTGTAGCAGTCAACACCAACTTTTATTGCTGTAATAACGATTAATAAACCAACATTTTAAAAGTGAACACTTACAAAGTAATAAATAGTCGTACGCAGAAGAATCATGTTTTATTGCAAGGAATATTTTGAATTGGTTTATATTTTCATTCAAATATATTTATCTATTATAATATTTTCATTATATTATTTTATAATATATGTTAGGTTCTTACCTAGAAGTTGAGTTAAAACATCACTCATACGCAGTGTTGATCCTACTGGGGAACTAGTGAACATCTTTATTTTTCCCAAAAGTACTATTTATTCCAAGAGCACAACAAAAATTAATTAAAATTACTTATTTCAATGCTTCCATTTTCTAAAACAAACAAATTAAGGTCCACCCTTCTGAGTGTTGTAAAATTGTAAAATTAACATTCCCTAAAAATGACCCGAAGTCGAGGAAATCAAAAATTGGTTTCACTTGTTACGTTGATTTCACCTGGAACGAATCGAAGACCATGGAGCGGAAACTGCACAGTGGCATGCACCATGCAACCCTGCGCCTGCTGCAGGAATCGGGATGCGAGATTGCCCCCCACAACCTGATGTACCCGGTGTTCATTGTGAGCAACGATGATGATGTCCAGCCGATTGCCAGCATGCCGGGAATCTCGCGATTCGGTCTGAACACTCTAAGGGAGCACCTACAGCCGTTGGTGGCGAAAGGTCTGTCCTCTGTGCTGCTCTTTGGAGTGGTGGATCCAGAACTGAAGGACGAACAGGCCTCTAATGCGGACTCGGTCAAGAATCCGGTGGTGCGAGCTCTTCCCAAGCTAAGGGAATGGTTCCCGGACCTGCTCATTGCCTGCGACGTGTGCATCTGTCCCTATTCCTCTCATGGGCACTGTGGACTCCTTGGTGAGACGGGTCTGGAGAACGGTCCCAGCATCAAGCGGATAGCCGAGATTGCGGTGGCCTATGCCCGAGCTGGAGCTCACATTGTGGCCCCCTCGGATATGATGGACAACCGGGTGAAGGCCATCAAGCAGGCGCTGATCGATGCCGAAATGAACAGCGTCTCCCTGCTCGCCTACTCGGCCAAGTTCTCCTCCAATTTCTACGGTCCCTTCCGGGAGGCCGCTCAATCCGCTCCCAAATTCGGTGACCGAAGGTGCTATCAATTGCCCAGTGGGTCCAGGAGCCTGGCCATGCGGGCCATTCAAAGGGACGTCGCCGAGGGAGCGGACATGCTGATGGTGAAGCCGGGCATGCCGTATCTGGACATCCTGCGCTCCACCAAGGACTCCTATCCCTATCACACGTTGTACGTCTACCAGGTGTCCGGAGAGTATGCAATGCTCTATCATGCTGCCAAGGCGGGAGCCTTCGATCTCCAGGAAGCGGTTCTGGAGGCAATGAAGGGTTTCCGTAGAGCCGGAGCGGATTGCATTATTACTTACTACACACCCTTCCTGCTGGACATTATTGGGAGAGGGAAATAGGGAGATCTATACTTCTAATATGTAACCTTTGCTGCCTCGATTCGTATTTTTGGGGATTGGAGTGGAAAATCTGTTAATTTATGGAAATGTTTTGATTTATAGCCAGTTTAAGCTACCGATTTTTGATTGACAAATATCTTTATCTATATCAAAAGAGATAAAACCCCTGATTCTACATTTCTCAGCGTTCCACTCCAATGTTCAATCACCATTACTAGTGCTTTTAGCTAAAGTGCCTCGCTTCATTCGCACAAATACATGAACAAACTAGAATGTATATTTTAATGGTGTTATCAATCGATCCGATTTGGAATTCTAATGGGAATGGGCTGCTCGGGTACACGCCGAATTTCAATTGCATGACGAAATTAAGGCTTCCGAACCGAACCGGTCCGGAGATAGAGAAATCAAAAGGCGAAAGCGGTTGGGTGATGGCAATTAACACTTTAATGTGGACTCCTCGATTGCATTTACAAATGGGCTGCTGCTGCTGCTGCGTTGAGCACTGAACACTCTTGCTGGGAGCTTGCTTACTGGCTAAATTGGTACAAGTTCAAGTCTTACGAAATCATAAAAATCACAAAATCAAATGCATAAGTACATAAAACAATAGGGACTGGCGGAATGATTGGATTAGGAGCTTGAGATATTCATACTTAAAATTGTAAATGTATCTTAGATATACACAATTACAATACACATGTATCTGCATCTGATCTGTATACAATTTCTTGGGATATTCTATTAATTTCTCACATGCCTTAAAATTCATTTAGGTTCAAAATAAAAACAAGATCGCTTGATCAAAACTAAACTAAAACTAATTTAAAAATTGAAGTCTAAAAACGAATTAAGAAAATTATAGCTAGGTGAAAATACTGAGTGCTTTTGAGAATAAATAGATTGGAATCTCGTTTAGGGAGTCTCGCTGCTGTGGATGCGGCTGTGCTCCAGGATGTCCGTGTTCTGCATCGGCTCGAGATCCGTTTCCGAGATGATCTCCGCCAGCCATTGCTCGATTTGCACCGGATGAAAGGAGTCCTCGTCGCCGCTGTTGGCCTCCAAGATGATCCTGAGGTTCTCGAAGTTCTTGAGGATCAGCCGCTTGCCCGGCTGCACTTGTGGCCCCGACTCGCTCGGCATGGTGGTATTTGTGTTGGTGGTGGTGGAGACTGGCTCCTGTTTGGGTGTGGCCTGCCTGGGATTCGAGTTGGCATCGCAACTGGAATCGGCGGCCGCTGCCTGAACTGTTTCCGAAGGTGGATTGTAGGTCCTGCGCGGCTTCTCCACCATGCTCTTCTTAATCTCGTTCAACAGACGGTTGTAGAAGTCGCAGGTTACATCGTGGATGTCGGTCTCCTCGTAGCGCTGGGCCTGGCCCGGTGTGGGCGTGGTTTCCGAGCTGGCCTCTCTATCGATATTCCTCTCCTGCTTTTTGTTCGCCTTCTGTTTCTTCGACTGCGAACGCGAACTGGCATTGCTCGAGTAGTTCGAGCTGGAAGCTGTGGTGGTGGGTGTGGAGTTGGAATTGGAGGGTTCGGTGGTGCTGGAGTCGGCGGACTTGGCCAGGGGAATCTCCGCGCTGACCGCCTCCTCGCTGGCGCAATTGATGGTCAGGCTGGCTATGTTGCGGAGATTGATAGTGCCATTGCAATTGTTTATGGTGATCTTTGGCTTGAAGCGCTGCTTCCGGGACTTGGACTTTTGGGGCTCCACAGCGCTGCTGCCCTTCGACTTGGCGGAGGTTTCGCGCCCCAGGCTGGAAACTGCCTCGGCAATCGAGGACTCCAGCTCGTCGTCCAGCTCCTCGAGATTTAACGGTGGTACATAGGTCTCCCTCTTGATCTTGGCCTTGCGTATCAGCTCCTTGGCCTCCTGAAGGGTGATATTTATAATGGAACGCTTGGCATTGTCCTCCACCAGTGACCGATTGCGGGAGAAGTCCACCACAATGGCCTCCGGCGGGGCTTCGTCCTCTTCGAGGTCATAGTACGCCACATTCCCGTCCTGCAGGCACTTGTACATGGTCTCGTGGTCATCCAGGGGCTCTATGTAGTCCTCGTTCCTTAGTCCCGTGTTGCGATAGTCCCGCAGCGCCAGCTGCATGTCGCTGTTGTCCATCAGGAAGTGCCCGAAGCTGCGAATGGCCGTCATCAGCTTCTCCTCCTCATCGCCCTCCCCTGTGACGAACTGGACCCCATTTTGTTCCTTAGGGGAATCTGAGTTATCCCTAACTCCAGGTGATGTCTTTAGCATCTGCTGTTGCTGTCGGGTGTTGGCGATAACCTCCAGTTGCCGGAGGAGCAGCTTCTCTCGCATATGGAGCGCTGCCCGGATTTCATTGAACTTCTTTTCTACGGTGCCTTTGACCTGGAAAAATACACAAAGTGCGGGGGCGTTAACGAAAATCTTTAACTCTAGGAGTTAAAGGGGAGTGGGGAAAGGGCACACGCACCTCATCCAGATTCTTGTCCATGGCGGAAGAGTTGAAAAGTTATTTTCTCTTTCTAGGTGTAGAGCATTTTCTTGGGAAACTCCTTTGTACCAACTTTTTTTTTCGCTCTGTTTGATCGAAGAAACATAAACAGCTGTATGCCTTGCAGTGTGACCAGATAGCAGGAGCCGAAAAACGTTCAAGCGGAAACTAGATAACAAAGGAAACTGTATTCGAATGTTTCAAAATATGTGGAACAACATAAATAAATACAACAAATTTAAAATATTTAATAAAATATTGAATAAAAAATAAATATATTTAATAAGCGGACTTTAAGTTTGTCTGCCTCATTAAGTATATATTCATCCCTAAATACTTTTAGAATAAAGTTATCTTGATTTTCCACATTTTTCTGTAAAATTGTATTAGATATTTTCCTATGAACAATCTATTTCAAAATTAAATACAATATTTGAGCTAATATCCATCATAGCCATAAAACGGCTAGAAGGTCACTGATTCGAAAGAATCCATTTAACAGTAATGAAAAAACATGGTATTTTTAACATTGAACAATATGGTAGCATTAAAATCGCAAAACCCGCCAAGAGCTCTATAATCGCTCCAGAAATAATTAAAGCAGAGTTTGAACCGCAGGTGCATCGAAAACCAGCTGAAATATATACTATTTTCAAATAACTCGACTTGAGAGTAATAGAATCAGTTTTAGAAATATAATTTGAATAACAGAAAAAGAGAACAAAATATTAAAATTTCCATTGACAGAGAGTGATGTACAGTATTTTGCTGCCGAATGTGCTCTGGTCACTCTGCCTACTATTTAAGCAGCCGCTGAGAGCGAAATTTTGTTATTGTTTCGCGGGCATCGGGCATTAAATAAAACAGAATGAAATAGCGAAAAATATCGCAAATAAAATACATTGCGATCAATTGCCGGTAACAAATCGGTTAGCATTTCCAGCACAACAAAATAACCAAGAGTGCTGTTTTATTTATTTTATAATTTCTTAATAAATTATAAATTATAACAAAATTGTATTGCGTGGAACGAACATAACCCGCATGTGCTACCAGTCAAAATAATACAAAATTAATAACAATATATTAGCCATTCAGAACTGAAACGAAACACTAAAAGTTAAAGTGATAAATTTATTAACTAAAATAAAATATCGAAAGGGACTGAATCGAAATATCGCCGCTTCCACGTACTCAGCTGTCCCCGTCGCGCCGCCTCAAGTGTTTGGTTTTGTAATTGTTTTTGTTTTCGAACAACAAAACCACACCGTGCCTATTAAATGTTACTATATAATTTCCATTATTATTGTTGCATTGCGTTTGTCGCGTGGCCTGTGTCGGGATAGCAAAGAAAATGTTCCAATGTTTAAATAACAATCGACAACGCTCATTGTTGTTGCCTCAACTAATTTGAGTGAGCGAGTGTGTGAGTGAGTGTGTGTGTGTGTGGAGGCGCGTTGGCATTTGTGTTTGTGATTGCGTTTGCCAGCATGTTGTTGTTGTTGCTGTTTCTTTTTTACTCTCTTTAGTAGCCCAAAAAAAAAGAAGGAATTCCAAAATGCATTTCTCAGAGAATTTGACTTTGTTTCGCTGTTTGCAAAGAGCGTCAGAGCGAGAGAAGCAACAAACAGAACAAAAAGAAAAACAGAAGAATAAAAAAGGGAAACACACATGCAAAGCAACAAAAGAAATACAAAAAAAAATAGAAGAGAGCGATGCGAGCGAGGGAGCGAGCGAGAGAGTGCGAACTGTGTCAATGCGGCAGTGACGCCAAAAATTTAAAAATATCCCGAGATTGTCAATAATGCAACAAACAACTCTCACTGTTTTCTTTTTGGTTCGGTTTCGGTTTAAAATTAATTCCTTCGACTATATTTAATTGGATTGCCACCGCATTTGACAGTTGTATCGCTCTCTCTGTCGCTCTTTTTGTGTGATTGCCTTTGCATGAGTGTTCCAAAGCGAGACTGTCTTTGCGGATTGTCTTTGCGTCGGCGGGTCGTGACTTGGATTCCATTGAATATTTTACAAACATATGACTGTAGGCTTGTATGTGCGACTACATGCCGATTTGTTTAAAGGAAGAAAAAAGAAAAACCAAATACAGTTAGACGCTGCTTTTCGCTTTCTGGACTAGCATTCTTGTTGTTGCTGTTTTTGCCTATCTTTCCGGTTTCTTCAGAGTTTATTCTCTCTTTTTTGTGTTTTTTTCTTGGATTTTTTGTTGTTGTTTTTTTTCTTTGATTTTTTGTTGTTGTGTTTTTTCTTTGATTTTTTGTTGCTGTGTTTTTTAGTTCCATCACCACCGCTCTTGTTATCAACCAAAAACCAGTTTTCCTTCGCATTGTTGTTATTTTTTACCTGGCTCTCAGGTCCGAAATTACCTCATTTTACACCTCACAGTGCTCAGTGCTTTTAATTTAGACGCAGCGACTAATTCCCATCAAAATTTAATTTGTAGGTCGTTCAAATGTTATTACACTTGTCCAGGGTTCAGTCGTGTTAAGGTTGTTTCCCTTAAAAACGAAATAATTTATCGTAATTAAGGCGGCGGCAAGTGTTGAGTAAATGTACCTTTTCCTTCCAGCTATGTATGTACATATATTAAATGAAACCCAAACAAACAAGTGAATTTTAAAACTCAAACCTATTGTTTCTATAAACTTTAACGAGAATCTGTACAAAAATATCTGTAAACTATTTAACGCGTGTAATCGAGTAAAATAAATTTAAAAAAAAACGTATTTAACGCGATCGAAGGCGAGAAATGTCGAAAAGTGTTCCGAGGTCAAAGTTTCAATGTTTCCGATGCTCGACGGCTGCTGTTGCTGGTAACTCATCGTTTTAAATTAAACACACAATCTGCACCGAGGTGAGTTATATTCGGCTTTTATTCACTATATATTATACAGATACAGTAACTGCCATTGTCGTGTAACATTCCCCTGGCCCTGGCCCCGCTTTTGGAGTATTTCCAAATACTCCAACGACGCCCCCACTTGTACTTGTCCCATTGAGAGTTATATAGTAAATATCACCCAACCTGCCCATCTCTCTCTGTTTTTTTTTGTATCTCCACGTAAATCGTGTGAGTTTGTTTACCTTCGATATTGCTGATAATGGGCGGTGAATAAGTTCAATACAAGTAGGCCAGACACATAAATAAATATTGAATGTTGCAGTTAAACGCTAGCTATTTATCATTTTTTATCTCTGGTAAATATATTTAATATGTTAATGAAAGCTAGTAAACTTTGAACTCTGATATCGAAGTGTGAATAATATTTAATAATAGAGCTTGGACATAATATTACCTTCTCTCTTATCAATTTTATCAGAAACAAAAATGATTGGCGATAGCGATTTCTTATTTCGCAAGGCTGTGAGTCAACCTATAAGATACTTTTCTCCTCTTATCAAGTAAATTTCAAAATTGCGACGGTTTGCCATTATTTTGTATAACCATTGTTAAAATAAATAATTTTTTCAAATTATAATCAACATTAAGCAGATAAAAGCAAATGGTATATTCACAACATCGTTTACTTTAAATTCTTTACGGCTTACAACATTATTAAATTTCCTTGTTACGAAGAGATGATTAATTTATATAACGCTCAACACGACATGGGAAATTGCATAGAGGTATTTTCTTTTGTTCGACGATTTTAATAAGTTAATTTTTGCCGCTCGTAATAGAGTTCCCATCGATGATGGCGAGGCGTTGCATTCAATTGAGTGGCGATTATTAAATTTACTTTAATTGGGTATTACAATGCAATTAATCAAAGCCCCGAATCGATTGAAATCCAAACCGCTTTAACAACTGCAAACTCGATTGTCCGAATCTCAATTGTCGGAATCTATCTGTCCGTTTGTCGGACCGTCTGCCGGAGAAGCATCAAACCGGACCGCATTCAACAATTGCAGAGCTACCATCCAGTGGATATAAATTCATTACTCGGCTTTAATTAGTTTCAATTTGCACAGAGCCGAGCCATCGGGAGATATCGAGTGACGGGGTCAGCAGCTGAGCTATAGAATTTCTGGGAATAGTTTTCTCTGCCCTGTTTGGTTTGGTTCGGTTTTTCGAAATTATTTCTACGTTTTGTGCATCAAATTGGAATGAACAATGTGCAATATTTTGATTCACACAAATTTGGCAATTTCTCTGGAAAATGGAAAATAAATTAGAAATATGCACGGACCTGGCAGGCGGGCAGGCAGCTAGCCTAATTGTAAATAACTGTTGGACAGACACAAGTAAAACTAAAACCAAAACCCAAAACTTTCGTATTTGTTTACGCATTTTCATTGTACGCTCGCTCTTCCATGCAAATATTTTCGCAATAACTTTTGGATATGGTGCAGTGTCTGATATTTAATCCGCACTGTCGAGTGGCTTTCGCAATGTTTGCCAATTGCAGACTTTTGACTTGTGCATTTTTATTACCGCCCTTCTGACCCCTTGACACTTCCAATTTGGCCAACCGTTTTTTCCCTTTTCCCTAGGGCTGAAATTTGCATAACAAAGCCTCTGGCACTTTTGTATTCATGATTGATGGCTTACATATATATAAAGATATACAATTGCATATATAGAGCAAGTGGCGTACTTTTATCTGTCGCAATTAAACTTAATCACTTGTTCACAATTAGCATGGCAGCTGCGATAATTTCGTGTCCGTGTGTGTTTATAGCCATTAGGCGGACATAAAAATCCTCTTGCCCCACGAAATGGCCTTCCCTCCCCCAAAAAACTCACACAAAATAAAAAGGGCCCATTTCAATGCCGGCTGGCCGCAAGCACCAGAACATAAAAATCAAATCAAATTACATTACTAATGCGCCCCGTTGTCCGCGACTAGGCCACATTCGTACGAACACATTTGCATTCATTTCGCGAATTTATGCCAGGGGGGATGTCCTGTTTGTCCCCACCTCATATACTCTAAAAACCACGAATAAAATTCTCGATTCGGACCCGGCTAAAACCTGATTTGATTTTTTCCAGCTGACTTTTTAGCGTAGCTACCTTCGCGTGCGTTTTGGATGAAAAGCTGGGTGGGTGACTCATGGAAAATGTCCCTTTTTTTTCGGAGGACGACGGCTGTCCCGGTCGTTTTGGGTTATTTTTACGGCTTGAATCATGCATTTTTTACCATTCCCTTCGACTTTTTATTGGCTGCCTTTTTTTGTCCGGGGGCGTGGATTTGTTTTTATTAGCAGCGGGTCTCGGGCGGGCGTTTTGTAAACAGCTTTAGCACAGATCATAATACCATATTCAAACGTTTTTACTGCACCGAAGGGGACACTTATTTTCCCTGCGTATTATTGGCAAGGTTAAGGCTTCAGTTATCCTGAATCTGAGGGTAATTGTTTAAGATGTGTGGTCCCATTTATTTCCTTAAATTTAGTGCTCATTTGTTTAAGATGTCACCATAAATTTAGCAGCTTGTGTTTCCCTAAAAACATATACATTTGCCCACAATTTAAAGTAATGGCTTACAATTTTTTGCCCCAGATTTATTTGCCCAACTCAGAAGGCTTGATGGATGTGAAAGATAAATTGTTGAATTGTTCAATTTATTAACATAAGAGTGGCTATTTATTTGTCCGCAATAATGATGGATGGGCCACTGATTTTTTAGTAGTATTATCTTGAACTCTTCAAAGATAGCCATGGCTACAAAATTTCTAATTTAATTTCCCTCAATCCACTATCCTAAATCCATATCAGGATATTTGGCAATATGTGGCCGAACATATAAGCCAGTCGATTGATGTTTGCCAATTTGCGGAAATCCCGCTTCGACAAAAAATCGAAGGGAGTGCACTTTTTAGTGCAGGGAAAACTAATGCGCTATGATTTATTAAAAAATCGGCCACTCCCCGCTTCCAAAAACCACTCACACACATTTCTCCAATAGGACGGATTGGGGGGATCGACATGAAACCCACTCGACGCAAGGAGCACTCGACTATTCATCTAGAGCAGACGGTCCGACAAGTAATCTCCTTAAAATGCAATTTGTTTTGTTGCAATCAACGATTTTTGATGATGACGACCAGCCAGGACTGGTCTGGTCCGGTCAGGTCAGGTCAGGCCAGGAGCGGGAGCGGGAGCAGGAGCATAAGGGACGGAACAGGAGGACGACGATGATGATGGTGATCGAATGCGAGTTGGGTAACAATTTGCAGCGTGGCCAAATAAATTGGTTGTTATTCGGAGCCCATCTCTGCCTGCCTGACTGCCAGCCCCTCTAAAAAATGATGGAGATGAAAACAAAATTCGTAGGATGCTTCTCGGGTTCTTTTTTTTATTCACGAGCCCCACACTTGGCCCAAAACGCTTGGCTGCCACTCTGATGCATGGCCCTGGCAATGCGGTCCGAGCGTTGCGACAGCCCCAAACTGCCTGACTGACGGATAGATGGATGGATGGATGGATAGTTGGATGGTCGGATGGACGGATGGTATGGTTGGCTGGTCGGTTGAAGTACCTGAATGACCAACGAACTGACCAACCAGCGGCCAATGGAATGAATGAATCACAAGGCTCTGAGCCTGAACTTTCTCCCCACGGGAGAAATGCAACGCACACTGGCATTCTGAAAAATACAAAAGAATATCGGCCTGCAGGTCGGGCAATTCTCGCATTCCAGGTGGCACACTGGTTAGAGGAGTTAATATATGGCATGATCTGACATTAACACGTCACGGAAATCCAGATTAGGCCAGGGGATTAGCTAAACAGATTGTCCGGGCTTGTAATTTGTCAGTGCTATTTGTTTCTACTTGATAAGAATATTTGGAAGGGTGTCATATTAAATTAAATAAACGAGGGTCTTATATTAAGCCAAATATAAATATTTATTTATCAAAACGTATTTAATAAATTACTATATCTGATCGCATTAAATAACGTACAGTTGCACTTTGTTTTAGATTACTGTTTACTTTGATAATATATTTTTAATGCATTTCCGTTCGTTAACCCAATAATTGATTTACTAGAGGAAATTGTGTTTCTAGATTTTTATCAACGTTTTCTTAAAAACACAAAACAATCTTCCCAAGTATTTTATGGTTTCAGATAAGAAAACCTTCCATAGAGATTTACAATGCACAAAACAAAGCCAGACAGATTGAGTATATCAAATTAATTCAGATTGCCCTTTAATCAAGCCTTCAAATGCCTTTGATAGTATCTAGAATATTTGCAATGTTTACAGATACCGACACACACCTTTGTTTGTCACTCGTTCGAACGGCGTCACACCAGAGTTAAATGTAAATGTAAATCCAAATGGCGATGAACCGACGAGGGTCACTTGGCCAGTTGGTGGGCCCAGCTTTGCTTTCCACTTTCGTTGGGCATACTTTATTGCGTGTTTTCCAGTAACAGATTTGTTTGCGTTCCTTTTGTTTGTTTGCTCAGTCCTCGCATACATCCCAGTTCTTCAGTTTTTTCCACTTTTTCACCGCTTTTCACGAGTTTCCATGGAACTATTTTATTTGCCCGCACGTATCAGAAGCGTGTTTCAATTTACACAAAAATTCACATGTCGATTGCTCCTCCATCCATCCGTCTATCTGAGATTGATTTCTAGCACGGGTATTTGTCTGTTTTGCCTCTCTCTTGGCCTATCTCTCTATCTGACGACTCTGAGTGACTGTCTTTCCATTTGTCTGCTCGGTTGTGATGGCAACACCGCGTATACGCAATATGCATTTCCACTTGCATATTGCTGAATATGCTGAGTACGCCATGTTTGCATTGCTTTTTTCATACAGGATAACTTCTATAAAATGGATCACTGATTTCTATTTGAGTTCCAATTATAATGGCATTCAAGGAAAATTGTAGGGAGTTTATGAAATTATTTAAACTTAAATCAGCTAGGGTGTTATTTGAATTTTGCTATGCAATATAGTTTATTAATATTTCTTTTGAAGTGCATAAATTATAAAATGTTCAAAATTATAAAGTCTTATTGAACTCGTATATTAGGAATGGAAAGTTATTTAAAACTACTTTCATAAAATCCCCAAATCTTTTTCAAAAATAAAAAATATAAAATAAATGTACTGAAAAATTCTTCGATCAAAATCTAGCTACAAATTAAAAATAATTTTATGATATCCGAAACTCTGACTAAAATCAGAGATAGAAGAAAATAAATTTACTGGTTAGATCTTCGATTCGGAATAACAAATTCTAGCTACAAAAGTTCGACTAAATTTATACGAAAGTCAATTACGACAAAATGTTATTCAAGTTAGGAAAGATCCGATACTGCAGAAGTTCGACTGTGGTTCGAATTTGAAAGGAATGGCAAGCAAACATTTTGCCAGCTGCTGCTGCTGCCTCCTGGTGAGAAGCCACTCCTGTCGCTCAATGAGATGCGCATTTATTTCAAGTCCTCGACAAATGGCAATTGATTAACTCGTTCGCCGCCCTCGACTGTGGCTGTGGGTGCCTCACAACCCCGCATTCTCATCATCATCATCCGTCGCCCAGGTACGTGCTCCATTCACCGTCAGATGGTCTGATATTTGCTGATATATACTCACCGAGTGTATCAGCCCGCTTATCGGAAATGCTTATAATCACACCCACCCGAGGCACCGACTGGCCCGAGATGACCCTCCTCCTCATTGCCTCAATGCCACCACCGCACCACCACTCTCTGTAATCGGGGTCTCTGTGTTTTTTTCGCTGTTATTTCAACAATTTGCTGATTAGATTTTCATTTTGACTCCCCCTCGCGTCCCCTCCAGAGAAAGTTGCGGTTGCTCGCCGAGAGTTTCTTAATTGAAATAATTTAGTGCAATTTTCTGAAAAGTTTTTTCTTTGTTTTCGCTTTTGCTTAAAGCTTTGCCTACTTTACCTACGGTCTTTGTCTGTTTTTTTTTTCTTGTATTTTTTTTCTGTTTTTCCCAATATTCTTTGCTCGTTTATCTTGTTTACCTTACCGCACCCACAACCTGGGGTTGGAAGGCATAAAGGCTGTGACGTAGATGTAAGGAAAGCTTCCGTAGTCATCGCATCGGTAACTAATCAGTGCCAGAATTAAGTTGACAAAATGCCATGACCAGGCACAAAGCAGCAAACTGCGATAAACCGCTTTTATGTGGTAGTTAGTCGACCCACAGGGGATGTCATTTCCAAGACCTATTTCCCTGGCACACACTTGGAAAAGGTTAATCAATTTGATCCGGGTAACAAGTAAATTTTGATAGATTAGGTATGTGAAGAAATGCTCTCAAAGTTGGTTTCTTCCGGAATATATGTTAAACATTTAATACAAATAATTGAAGCATTTATTTAATTGGGGTAACAAGTAAATTTTAATAGACCAAGTAGTTAAAGAAATGATTTTAAAGGTGGTTTGTTAATGTAAAATAAATAATTTAATTGAGAAAATACTATTACTCTTCTAATCTACCGATTTCAATTGAAATCACTTTTTGTGCATTTTATACAAATTATTCAAGTCTTGTTTGGCTTTTTATTTACGCCAATTTTATAGTGATTACAAGTCTATGAGAATTCATGAATAATTTATACGAATTTTAATTGACCACCGATAATAATATGCCAATTTGTATTGCGGGTTTCATGGAAATGGTCAAACCCAAAGCCAATGCAAATACAAATTAATAAATTAACAGTGTTTTCATAAAACTAAATAAATAAAGAGTTAAGCGACAGGCAAGTGCATTTGGCTTTTGTTTGTGAATATTTCACAGCTTATCAAGGGGGCGCATGCAAATGTCCTATTGGAGGAGGAGGCTTGACAGGAGGAGGCATTGCATCCTCGTTGCTTCTTGCGATGACTGCCCGGGTATGCGATAAATCTAATCTAATCTCGGACCACACACTCTCGGAGCACACTTGACGCAGAGCACTCACGTCGTGGCATATGATTAAATATCTATTAGCTGCCATAAATGGAACGTATGTTTTGCGCAAATTATGCAGCAGCAATCGCCCCGACAAGCCGAGGCTGAGACTGAACTTGAATCCCATCATAGAGCCATCGAAATCTGGCAGCTCCTGCTCTTGCTCATGCTCCTGCTCCACTTGCTCCTCATCCTCCGCTCCCCCTCCCCTGCTGGTATCTAATCATTCATGTGCCAGCAAACGACATGAGCGATTACGTCGACACATGGGCGGTAGAATGGGTTTTTGAGCGGAGCCGATAAGCAAGACAAATGTGCTGGTTTGGTCGGTGAAATCTATAAAGCAAAGCTATTCCATAATGCTGTGTGTTTTGTACACCAGTCCGACATGCACATAATAAAGCATATGCTTCGCACCAGTACCAGTACCAGTACGAGAACGAGTACCCAGAAACGATGCTAAGTCAGCACACAGCCGGCTAATGTCCTGTGCGTATACGCAATATTTCGCCAGCTTAGTAGAAAGACCGCATGCAGCATGCCCCAAAACCCATTGGGGACACCGGAAAAAATTAGAATATTAATTACAGAATTTCCAATATTTCATTTCGGGATAGGGATTATTATTTTAACATTATTTTTAGCTGATGAGCTACGTCAAAATATATTTTTGGATCGATTTTGTAAATGAAACAATTGATGAAAATAATTTTTATATTGTATGGATTTTTTTGTATTTCTATAAACTATAAATATTTGATTGTGTTTATGGTACTGATAAAATAAAGTCTGTATTAAAACACCTATAATTAAATATAAATTTTAAAAATTTCACCAACTACCTTAATGTTTTGCTTATGTTTAGTTTTACTACTATAAAATGAACATTTTTAATCTACCCAAAAATATACTATATTTGATTAAGATTTTGATACTGATGAAATGAAATGACTTTTAAAACACCAAAAATTAAGTATTGGGTTGAAAAATATCACCAAGCTGTTATTTTTATATAGTGAAGAAACTTTTGTGTCTTTGTTAAACTTTCACACGTAAGCCGACTTTTTGTTTAGATATTTTTTCTTGTGGATTGGCAAAACCAATGCTGAAATTGACTAAAACTGAAAGCCGAAGCCAAAGATTGGCTGTCGCTGCCATGGTTTATTAAATTTATGTTATGACATTTTCTAATGCATATTTTGCCGGCGCTGTGTGCGTGCCTGAAATATTTTCTGCCCCGTATCGAGCGGCCTGGCGTCCTTGCCTCCTTGTTGCTCCTTGCTGCTCCCAGCTCTCATAATGTCCCGACACAAGTATGTCAGGGGATGGCGAAAGAACAGGACGAAGTGGTGTTGAGCAGGAAGAGGTGGTCGGAACATCACCTGAACTGAACCCTGATGTTACTTGAAAGTTGGCCCAACTATTTTTCTAGTGTTGTGATTTTCCCTTGTCACAGGACGAAGACGACGAAGGTGCCAGCAGCTGAGCAACTTTTGCGCTATGCCAACCATTTGCAGGATCCTCTGCGTTGTTTTTCTTTTTTTTTTTTTGTTAGATGGAGAACTTGCCCTGACAAACATTTTCATTCCACGGGCGAGAGCAGCTGGAATGCATTTGGCCTGCAGCAGTCCTTGTGTCCTTTGGCCTGGTATTCCTTTCATTTCAGCGCCACCTTTAAGGTCTCCATTCCTTCAAGCCGTCGGAGGCCCCAGGCAAATGTTTGCGCCCTTCGATTGAGTCATCGAAAGTCAAACATTTAGCTCCGTCTCCGTTTAGCTTCGGTGCCTTCGTTTCGATTTCAATTTGCCAGAGCGCAAATTGTCCATGGCCAGTTGACAGTTGACTGAGGCGTTTGTCAATTTTCCCCCCATCTCAAATTGATTCGTTTCGACGTTTCCCCGCACTGATTTTCCTCGGCGCAAAACGCACATTCATCCTCACGCACACTGGCTTCGACGCTTTTCATTGTGTTTCCCTGGCCATTATGTGTGCATTTTCACTAGCCAGCCCTCCTTTGTTTGCCTGATGCGTCTTTATGCTTTTATACCCCATATTAGTTGGGAATTGGGAGCATATTAGGCGAAATATTATAGACAAACTGGAAAATTCTAAAAATATCAAAAGATTTTTATAATAATAAAGAAATGCAAATTATATTAAAATTCTATAATTAAAGTCATTTAAAGATGGAAAGATGGAGGAATGAAAACAAGTTCCACAAAAAATAAATTGTTTTAGAAGTAAAATTAGTTATCATTTCCTAAATTAAACTTTCCAAAAGTTTGAAGCATAAATCTAAAGTATTTTACAGTCGGGTTGCTCCTTTTATCTAAGAGCTACCTCTCATTTTCTTTTGTTCGCCATCGTTGACCACATTTAGTCCTGCTGCTGTCGTTGCCGAGAGTTCATAAGGTTGTGCCGCCTCCTCCGCTGCCAATCCGCCTCCACCTTCACCCCCATCTCCTCCCATCCTGCCCTATTACCCCATCCCACCAATCTCCTTTCCGTTGGCAGTTCCTTCTTCATCTCATCCGCAGACTGCGGGCTATTGTTCACTAATTTTGTCACGTTTGCAGCTTTTGTTAGCAGTACTTTGCCATCTTTCACTTACTTTTCTATACATTTGGCCCGCCCCCCCTGCCCCGCCATCTGCCATTGGCTTGATGAAGGGGAAGAAGATGAGCAGTTGACCTTCCCCTTTCCAGGCCCCAGAGTATCCTTCGCCCAAAACCTTTGCCTCTCTTCTGCTCTCAGCTTGTTTGTTTGATTGAATCTATCTGGGCGATTTGCTTTTGCTGCAGTTGTTGCCTACAGAGCTTTTCCTGTTTTTAGCCAGCGGCTTTCCCTTTTCGATCGCTTTTCGATGGCTTTTCCTTTGCGGATGCAAACTCTTAGACCAGTTTTTCTTTTTCGGATTTTTTCCATCTGTTGGACCAACTCCATCTGCTGTAATTTGCTTGCTTTAACTGTGTTTCCTGGTTTGGGGAAGATCCTGCCCACAAATGATATGCAAACATCCTGGCGACTCGCATTTGCTCCAGCCACATGCCACACCACCTGGCTGCAAAAAGTTTATCTTTCCGAGGAGGTCAGCACGTGACTTGCCCAAGCATCCAGAATATTTTTCCCAGAGAGGCCGTTCTCGTCAGGCTTTCAGTTGTTGATTTTTTTTACAGGTCTGCTCCTGTTTTTTTCTGCAGGGTTTTTCCTGTTTTTTTTTTTTTTTTGGTTTGCTGATGCTTCATGTGCCATGGAAAATACATACTTTTGTTTTGAATATTCGCGGCATATTTCGCTCCGTCAGGGAAGAGGGGTGGGGGGTATTCCTGTTCTCCTGCTAAATCTACGCAGCTTATCTACAAGCTCCCCCATCATCATATCTATAAGTATTCTTGCACAATTTTCCGCTGCCACACCGCTCCACTTTTTTTTTTTTGTAGAATTTCCGCTGCTTCTTCTCAGCTTTTTGGCGCTGTCGTGGGGCCTTTACATCTTTTTAATGTTGAAAAGCTTTACTCACTTCCGCTGCCAGCGGAGGCAGGAAGCGGAAGTTTAACTTTTGTTAAAATTTTTAGTGATTTCGTGGGGCGTTGCAGACATTTGCCTAGTCTGCCCCCCTCCCAACTCTGTGGTTCGGTGCCTTTTATTATTCACTGTCATCACTCCTGATCTGTGGGACTTCTGAGAAAAGCAGCCCCAAAATAGTTTAATTTTTGTCTATGGCTGGGTTTAGTAACAAAAAAACTAATCAGATAAACACATTTTTCTTTCTCGAAGTTTTACAAGTTTTTATTTGCTGAAAGTTTGAAAGGATAATTATTATTATTCAATGAGCTGAAGTTTATTGTTGCTGAATGTAAATATAAATATTTACTTAGCTTCGAATAAAATCATTTATTTATGGCTTTTCTATTTGTTTGGTTATTTAAATATAAACGTTTTTAACTAGGCTAGAGAAACTTGAAAAGTGGGAAAAATGTATGCTTAATACTATATTAATTTGAATTATTACTATAGATTAACCAAACTCCTTATTTGTTGTTCAAAGTTAATTACTTGGGAAAGTCTAATAAAATACATTTAAATTCACTGCATTTTCCAAGAGTTTTTCCTGCTGTTCAGGAAACACAAACTTTATTTGACGGAACAACAATATGGGTTCTGTTTAATAAAGCTCTTTATCACGGAACACTGGACAGGGGCTTCTGTGGAAAAAATATCAATGGTATTGTTAAGAGTAGCTGCTGTTGGATGTTTCCTGACCGGCTTCCTTTCTCGATGACCCATCCATGCTATATCCTTCCTTCTATTTCCGTGCCACGTTCAGTTTTTTAAGCCCCGGACTTAAGCAGTTTTTAGCACAACGTTTCGAAATCGTCCTGGGCTCCTGAGCTGTGTGTAGTTGCTGCCACTGATTTGGCCCGCCACTGACCTGCTTATAAGTTTGCAACGTGGCAACGAGGCAACGCCCCGGATCCGGATCCCCCTGATCCTCCCATCGAATTCCACACGGCAAAGTTGCCTGGCAAAAGTTGCGAAAAGTCGGCAAACAGCCAAACTAACAAACTAACCGGCGAAAGGCAGAGCTCGTTATTATTATTATATCAGCTTGGTTCGATGCGTGTGCCGCTCGCAATCCTCATCCAACTACTCATCCTCCTGCTCCTGCTCCTGCTGCTCCTCCGGATAAACCTTTTAACTCTTAAACAAAAGTAGGTGCAGATTTGGCGTGAACTCCCGATGATTGCGTGCAGCACGGTCATGGCTTTTAGCGTTGCAACTTGCAGCAGTCACGCCCCCACACACAGATACACAGCGCACACATACATACATACATATGGCCATCGGAAATGCATTTTCAGTGGCCGTCAAGAAAGCAAGAGAAAGCCATTTCACTTTATTTTACGAGCATTTATTGCGCGCCCACGACGTAACCGTTTTATTCCCACTAGCCGTTTCAATTTTCGGGGAGTTAAGTGTAATCACGGCAGATGTGGGTCTCTGAATTCATATTGGGGATATGTGTGGGTTCTCTCTTTCAAGCTGATTTTCAAAGGGTTTATTTTATGAGGGGTTATGGTAAAATATATCCACCACAAGGCTGTACTTTATATGAAAATAAGATGGCAATTCGTTTTTGTATAATTCAATTTTACATATGTATGTATTTTAAAAAATGTTTTACAAAATTGATCTAAGTTATATATATATATATTTTGTTATTTACTGAATCATTCTTAAAGGAATAGGTATGTTTTAATTCACAAGCTATATTAAATTTTTTTAATAATAACAATTATTTTTTTTAAATGTCACTATATCTATCGAAAAAGTTAAATATAGAATTTTTCTAGAATATAAATGTACAACAAATCTTCCATAATAATAAAAAACAAAAAGGCATAAGTTTTACAAAATATATCCAAAATCAGTTAATTTAAAATAAAATACAAAATTCATAAAAACTACGGGAGAGTCTTAACCTGTCATAGAGCCCCAAAAATTGATTTCCTTACAAATCCACGATAATCGAAATGAAAAAATTCGGTGTCACCGTGGATATAGCAATTTTTGACCAGCAGATACCATTGCTGACAATGGAGTAATAACCGTGATTATTAATTTTTATATTGCTTTTCTGCCAGCACCAGAAATCCCCGAAAATCACTTGTTTTTTTTTTTGCTAGCCAGTAATATTTTGTGGAGTAAAAACCAACGAACCACGTCTGTGGCGGCGGTAAACTTTGGCCATCTCAGAAGGAGTCTTTTGCCCCTGGCGATGACATCACGATGTCGCTACGCAGTAAAAGCATTATGGCAAATTGTTTTAAGCTGTGCGAAAATGCCATCAAAATCAGTTGACTATGTAAAGCAGTAAAGGGGGATAGAGGGCTGGCACGGCGAGATCCACAAGGATTCGAAAAGGGAAGGAACCGAAGGGAAATGGACATTTGTTGCCCTTGCCTGGGCATTGCATTTTATGGCATATGCTGCATGTCAGCCATTGTTGTGGTCGTTCCGAAAAGGCAAGCTACTGCCCCTGCTCCTGCTCCTGCTTCTGCTCCTTTGCTTTTACTTATCCTTTTCCTTTTGGCTGTAACTTAACCGAGTCTCGAAGGAGCCGCAGAACAGTGGTCATCTGTTGGTGGCGGTCTCTGGCCGGGACTGGTTCGGTCTGGTCTTCCACAAAAGCAACAGCTTAGGGATCCTAGCTCCAGTCCAGTGCAACCATCTGCCGCTGTGTTTGGTTCCCCCGGATTTGTAAACATATGCGGGGGTTGCAGCAGGAAATGGTTTGTGGATGTGCAACAAAACTAATTTGATTGTCATGGAGCTGGACAAGAAAGGAAAAATGATTGTGAGGGACAGCTTCCATGTACATAACTGGGCATCGCACCCCGGCACCCATGACAAATTGCGCATTTTTGTGCTTTATGAGTTACCAGCATTCAGCTTTTCAGAGTTTTGTGGAAAGCAACAAATGAATAGGAGTTAGTTCAAGCCAACTATGAGGCATTTGTAGCCACATTTTAAAGTTTAGCTGACATTTAATTCCCAAAATTAGGTATGTATGCAGAAAATAAAATTAAACACTTTTAGTTTCCACTTTGTTGATATTCTTTGGGTTTAAATTGTATATTTTATTTAGAACAAATGTGAATATTTTTTTAGAGTAAGTTTAATTGAAATTTAAATGTATTAAAATGTTCTTAGCTTTTCAAGCATCTGCTTATTATAATTCATTTTTTTTTACAGATATTTTTAGCTTATAAGGTCTCTAATTTATATAAATATAAATTCACCATAATCATAAAATAATTTTTTTTATTAAATTCCCAATAAGGTTTTTAATTACATTTATTTGTAGTAAGATATTACCTTACTCAATAAAATATTCTAATCAATTCTTTAGTAGACTCTTTAAAAGGAAATACAATTTATCAGATATTTATTCCATTTTGTCATTCAACTCCCACTGAGCGAGAAATTCTCATCAAAAATTACAATCTCATTTGGTATGGAAATAGAGCTTTCCTCAAATGTTGTTATCTAATTTCCTTTGCCACTCCTTAATTGTTTTTATTTCGCGGATAAGTGACTCTGACTCTGGCTCTGATGGAGCTTCAATTTAAATTGCACAAATTCTGGGCATCAACTTGAGAGCTGTTGGCTGAGGAGGAGGCCCCTCGACAATTCCATGCATCTCTCTTTTGAGGTTTCATGCCCGCACTTGTTCACGCGATCCGCTTTTTATTTTCGCATTGTTTGTGGCCCTT